>JBBPBX010001905.1:0-10032 GCA_038048925.1 Garcialebias charrua | reverse complement strand
ATAAATAAAGATTCAATGAAAGTTGAAAGTACTATTTTACATCCTGCAGCACTGAAGTGGGTATTTACATTTTCCCTTTAATTTCTACAAGATTCACTCAAGAGTCTGTAAATATATGTACAGTAGATACAAAAAGAAAAGTTTAGAGGGTTTTCTGACCTGAGTGACGGGCTCTACAGAGCCGATGTAGGAGTCCGGTCTGAGCAAAATGTGCTCCAGCTGGGTTTTCTTCTGATAGATCCTCTCCACAGACATTCGCTTCGGATCTTTCTTCGCCTTTTCCAAAGGCTTGTTTTCTAAGAAGGCCTGACAAAATCATTATAAAATTAATAAAATAATAATAATAATAAATTTAATTTATAACACACTTTTTCATTAACAAAAATCTCAAAGTGCTACAAAGTGCAACTAAAATCAAAGATCAAATAAAAACAAGTGATAAAATCAAGTAAAATCAATGATAAAACAACAAAAATCAATAATAAAATCAATTAAAAAATAATGATAATATCAACGAAGATCTAAGATAAAATCATGCGGAGGCAGACTAGGCTTGCTTAAAAAGAAAGGTCTTTAAGCCCTGTTTAAAGTCAACCAGTGACTGTGGAGCTCTCAGGTAGTCAGGAGGGAGTTCCAGAGGCGGTGGGCAGCCACACAGAATGCCCGGTCTCCCATGGTCCTTAATTTGGTTCGTGGAATGTGAAGGAGATTACTGTTCTGTGATCGTAGAGACCGGGTGGATGAATATGGTGCAAGAATGTCCTTTAGATAATCTGGTGAAGTTCCGTGTAAGCATTGATGTGTAATGAGAGCAGTTTTGTACTGAATTCTGTAGGTGACAGGAAGCCAATGGAGGTTATGGAGAATGGGTGTAATATGTTCAAATTTACGAGCTCTCAATAAAATCCTTGCTGCACTGTTTTGAATATATTGAAGCTTCTGAAGGTTTTTGCCAGGGATTCCAATAAACAGGGAGTTGCAGTAGTCGAGCCTGGAGGAGACAAAGGCATGGACGAGTTTCTCAGCATCAGAAAAAGTTAGAGATGGGCGAAGTCTGGAGATGTTACGAAGATGGAAGAAGCAGGTTTTAAACAGATGCTTAATGTGATTTTCAAATGTAAGATGCGAGTCCATTTTTATTCCAAGATTTGTAACAGAAGTGGAGAGGGGGATGTCTTGACCAGAAAAGGAAATTGTTGTTATAGTTTATGTTTGTGCCTGGTGAGGGGTGCCAATCAGTATGGCCTCAGTTGGAGCAGTTTAATTGTTTAAACGCTTGAAAATGAGTCCTTGTGACTCATTGAGACTAATCTGCCTAAATAAAGGTTGAATTAATAAATGAATGAGTTCAGATTGCAGATAAACAACAACTAAAGGTCGATTGTAGCAACTGAAAACTGAGTTTAAGGGAAAAAAAAAACATCTTTGTGTCAACAAAACTTATGCAAAAGTTTAATAATACATAACAATAATAAAACAGTAATACTGTAATGTAACTTTCATTCATAATTTTCAAGTGGACAAAGAAGACCCCGTTATGCGTTTGGCCTCCATTTTCTAACTCTACCTTCATCTTTACAGATCCTGGGTCACCTTCAACTCCCCGCATTGCGAGACAAGATTTCCACCAGTACGGATCACTGGTTTAAGTCATGTACTGTATTATTAATCTTTTACATTTAATGTACTTGAGAAAAAAGCCCATGCGTAAATTGCGTTTTTGTTTGCACAACACGATGCAGCGTTACCGTCATGTTATTTTGTACATGATACATATATTTGCCATGTGCAGAAGGGTGTGACAAAATAGACATCAAACATTGTTAACTAAAAAGTTAATTTTCACTTCTTAAAATTAGTTATGTTTAGCTGTGGAAAGACGCTAGCTAACCGTTAAAAGTTGCTAGCTAAGCTTTAGCTAGCAACTTTTAACGGTTAAAATAAATGTTAGTAACATTTATTTTGCCGACGGCTGCAGTTACCTTCAGCGGTTCAGCCATTCTTCTTATTTAAAAAAATATATCGTAAAATGTAAATTATAAAACAAGTTAGCAACAACTTAATGTCGACGAGGGAAACACACAACCCACGACGCTCGTTTGAACGTTTTTAAATTCTGAACCAACGTCGACTCGTCGACGACGTCTCGTCTCCCGCTCGTTTTATTGACAAATCAAAGAAGAGACTCGTGACGATTCCAACCAATAGAAAAAGCAGAACGCCCTAAATTCAAAATAGCCAATAGCAGACCAGGAAAATTACGTAGACCCGCCTTTTTGTGTGCTACGACCAATCAGCTTCCACAAAACTGACAGATCTCTCTTGTAAATCCTCATAGCTCAATGAGACTGTGTAAATAAAGGTTGAATTAAAAAAATTACACGTTTTAGTTGGTATCATATATTTGCAAAGCAAGACAAATATTAACTTAAGGACAGAGATCCCTCCATTAAAGAATGCTCCTGTTCCTGTACCAAATTGAGCATTTTGTTTCATTCATCAAAACATAAAATCTCTCCATCTTCCTCCCTCGTTTCCTCCAGTTTATTCTGTTACACATCCTTGCACAGAATGCAAAGGCAACCACAACAACTGCTTAAAAGCTGCAATTAATGTCTTTACTTCCCCTTCAATTTATCTGTTTTTTAGCTTTGTCTTATTGTTGGCCTTTGCTGAGGTAAATGTTTCAGGAGTTCAGTACAGTACTGTATTTGAAAAAGTAAATAAATCAGAGGGTGAAAAAAAAAGTATTAGGTAAGCAACCACAGATCCTTGTAGTTCTGGCCCAGTGGCTTTCAGTCAGTGAAAAAGCAGTAACCAGACTTATCTAACTGATCCACCATTCTTATCTTCTGCCATGTTGCCTACTCATCTGACCTTGGCACAATAATAGGACAGACTTGAACAGATGTAGTGCATGCACACAGGTACACCCACAACTGCACACATAAACCAAGGTGCAAGCTCACACCGTTTGATTTTTATATTATCTTTAGCCATAAAAAATGGTTTGTCTCATTTTAGAAATATGAAAACCACTGCTACTGCCCTCATCCTGTCTATGCACCACATGGAAGACAAGTTTGCTTCAATATAAATGCTTCTGAGTCATCTTTATCTGCAAAATAGATAAATTTCACGCAGAATGGTATTTTATTACTTTTTATGGAAGAGGAAAACTGTGACCAGGTGAAGGATGAAAGCCACTTTTGTGAACAACTGCAACAAAATAAGTAAATAAACTCAAACATGTTTTTATATTGCCTTATAGATATTATTTCTTATAATTTAAGTTGTTAATACAGATCTTCATACTCTGTACATTTGTATGTTCAGTAAGTTTGATGAGAAATGTTTTTAGTTTGACTAGTCTTCTGAAAAATGCAAAATTCAGGCTTTTCAAAACTGTATCTTAACACATGGTTTGTTGGTCTAGATCTGGGGGTCTGCAACCTGTGGCTCCAGGGCCACATGTGGCTCTTTGGTACCTCTGCAGCAGCTCTTTCAGGCTTAGACCAAAACTAACATTAAACTGAATTTTATTTAAATTACATATTACCAACAATGAAAATGACTAGTTTTATCAGATCTCCTGTCATTTTTAAATATGTGAAAAATAGTACAAATACAAGATGTAAAACATCTGGACTACATCATAGAGTTTGTTAGACACTTTAAGTCAACTTCCAGTCTCACAGCGTCTTTCTCTCAAAACCACCAGATTGTTTTGGAATATCTTTAAGACAAGCTGCTGAGCAGGAATATGGTGAGTAACTTTAATAACATTAAGAATAAAACACAAAAAACAAAGTTAAAGTAAACAAAATTATTTTATTTTATTTAAAAACATAACTGAATATCCAACAAACTGGCCTAATTTTATACTGTCTTTAACTTTATGCTTTAAGTACTACTTGATTGTTGAACAATTAAACTCAGCTGCAGAGTTCAGTGTTTTATTGTTTATTAAAAAAAAAAAAAATTCTGAATCTGGTCTTTTATTTTGTATTAAAATGTAAAAATATTAATAAATGTTAATAACAGTTAAATATTTTTCATATATCACCCCCACTGGCTGCAAAAGCCATCTCCAACAAACTTGTGCCGTTAGTGGTCCACTACCATTACGGTGGCCAACTATCAGCTGACAGTACACAGTTGTAGCAGGTTTTGTGGCTCCAGACATGTCGTGATTAGTGAGCAAAGTGGAAAAATGGCTCCTTTTATTGCAAAGGTTGCAGACCCGTCTAGATTATACTTGCATGTGCAAAAATCAAGGTTTTTGTATTCATAGAAATCTCTTGTGTTTGACACAAGCATGCTTAAAGGTAAAATATCATCCTTTTTTTGTAGGAGAAAAAAATGTATCTATTCAAAAGGCATACCTATTCTTTCAACATCAAATTATAGCAAAGTTGCTTCTTCTAATGCCTGTTTGTTAGTCCAAAAAAAAGTTTTCTTCTTGAATATCAAGATTAACTGTAAAAATAGATTTATTTAAATCCAAGATTTAACATTAAAAAGATTGTCCTGAACTATTTTAAATGGTGCACTTTGAAAATATTTGTCCCAGTCTTTTTCTATATATTAATATGTAATTCTGAAATGCAGATCCACATTTAATGTATACAAAGCACTTGACTGCCTCCACGAGATTGACCTACAGTCTGGTGTAAACAAACGTGGTGGAATGGGGCACGCATAAAATCGAGGAGAAGACGTTTAGGTGGAAAAATGAATAATTCTGCAGCTAAATATGAAATAAAAGATAAATATTATACCATACCATACCATTTTATTTATAGAGCACTTAAAACAGAGACAAGGCCAACCAAAGTGCTGTGCAAACAAACAAACAACAGGCAACACACAGGCAACATACAAAATGAAGTAAAAAAAAAATTAATAGACATAAAATCGTTGCAAATAATGAATATAACGACCAAACACAGATCATCAGGTTTGGAAAGCAACGGAATAGTAGTGGGTCTATGGGATTTGAAAACTGAGAGGGAGGGGGCCTGTCTGACGAGCAGACGTAACGCGTTCCAGAGTCTTTATGTCTTTTAAAGTCTTTATTATAAGAAACACGTTTAGCAGGGCAGTGGAGCGTCATAAAGACAGAAGTTAGCATTCAATCTCACACAGCTACAAATAGACCAGTAAATATGTATGTGTACGGATACATTCAAATTGACATCTCTGTTCCAAATGACTGAAGGTTGCCACAGTTGACCAGTAGGTGGAAGCCATTTACAAATTTTGCTTACCAGTTTTTAATTTATGGACATTAACAATCATCCATCCATCCAGCCATCCATCATCTTTACCCGCTTCTTCCTTTTCGGGTCACGGGGGTATAGTGCCCATGTACAGCAATCACTGTGCGAGAGGCGGGGGACACTCGGGACAAGTCTTGAGTTCATCACAGGGACACAAAGAGACAAACAACCATCCAGTCTCTCACTCACACCTAGAGACAGTTTAGAGTTATCAATCAGCCTAACATGCATGTTTTTGGTCTGTGAGAGGAAACCGGAGCACCCGGAGAAAACCCACGTATGCACGGAGAGAACATGCAAACTCCACCCAAAAAGATCCCAGGCCGGGATTTGAACCAGCAACCTGCTTGCTGAAAGGCAGCAGCTCTACAGAATGTATCACCGCACCAACAAATAAACAATATGAGAAAAAAAATGTGCACATTTTGTTTATTTTTATTTCTTTTCTTTTGACCTGTCTTCATGACATCACAATACGTATCTTTAAAAACAGTGAAATCAAATAATTCAATCTCTATTGAACTAACGAACATTTGAAGTAAACCCATTTCAAAATAGTTGCCACTGCTAAGGAACCTTTGTAAATAAAATTGTCTATAACTCAGTCGCTTTTACACACTGAGCTAACATGGGTGTGGTATAACTGAGAGTCCCACTGTATTGTGTGGGATCACACACATCATTTAAAAAGTTCAGCCATTCCTTCATGGAATGCCAGGCCTGTACACGGTAATTTAAATACTTTTTCAATACAGTTGTGCTTTTTATTTATTTATTTCCTTCTCTGCAATGATTCTTTTTCCAACACGACCCACAGACATTTTATCAAACACAAGTGGGCAGCTTGAAAGTGGGAATACTAAGTACTCAGAATCCAGAAATAGTCCCCCAGTGAAGTAGATGAATGTGCTCTGTACCACCTGCTTTCCTACTTCTTTATTGATGGCTCTGTGTTTTCTGTTGCCTGATGGAGCTTGACTGTTGGGAAAGAGGGCGAGGGAGGAACTTGGTGTGTCACAGATCTGTTGAAGGGGTTTGCAGCAGCTTGATGGATTTTGACATTCGAGGGGGTTCAGAGAGTGATGAGTAAACAAGAGCCTTCCTTGGCTTGCATTAAAGATATATTTTACTTTGTTAGTGTAGCTCAGGTGGTCTTCTTCCAAATGACAGGGGTGTGATGTTCATATGCTTATACCTGAAATAGTTTACTGCAGCATTTCTGATCAACAAGTACAAGACAGTTCAAGTAATTCTAAAGACAAGATGAGTGGACGTCAATCATTTGCAGCACCAAGGTTTGAATGCAGCTTTCTTTTTGCCTTGTGTGTTTTGTACCCATAAGGTCCTTGAAAGTCCACAACGTGACATTTAAGGTGAACACCCCACCCTGGTTGTTATTGTGAAAATGACAAAAAGAGACAATAGGCGACAGAGAATTATTAATTACTTTTAAAGGGCAGTAGAAAATAGCTTCAACCACCTTTTTTAGGGATTGGCATGCAGCTGTAGACATATACAACAAATGTTTTGAACATATCAAGGTTCAAGTTTTTTTTTGTCATTCACATCACATGTGGTACATGAGGTGGAGTGCACACAAGGACTCAGTTACACCCAAAAATAGCAAAAATATAAAGTGTAAAGAGAAACAGTATAAAATAATCTAAGATATATGCTAAACGCTAAACACATTGAACACCATTGTTGACTGTTAAATAACTGTAAATAAACCAAAGTTTACAATTATCCGTTACCTTTTAAATGTGTTTATTTTATTGCATTGAATCATAAATGCAATAAACAGAACCCAAAACACAAACCCAGAACCAAAAACATAATAATAATAAAAAAAATTATATAGATATAAATACATGAACTAGGCCTGACTGAAGTCATCCGCGGGCCGGAAATAGCCCGTGGGCCGCCAATTGAATAGCCCTGAGCAATACATTTAAGATTTGAGCAGACCAAACACCATAACTCTAATTTAAGCACCTTATGAAGGTATAATGCAATGCTAAACTGAACAAATGTCTCCATGTGCTGCAGTAATTCCAAAGTAATTCTCATTTAATGAGTTATTTCAGTTCAAATGGACATGTGGAGTTTTGAGTTTTTAAATTACAGTGATGTGCTCCGTTCATGTGAACATTCCTCCTCCATTCAGCGCTGAGGGCTATCTTTTGGGGCTGCATTAGTTGGAGACTAGTTGGTGAAAGGCTGTTGCAAAGGAGTTTCCAAAATGTCTCAAAATGTTCACGGGATTCTCGATTTTCATAGAGCTAGACTGCTAGAGGCTCATGGTCTTGTTGCTTGAACATATTGATATAAATGTGTGATAATAATTTTCTCTGAATGGGCACAGAGTTGTTGCAGGCATCTTAAAATCACCTCAGTTTAGATTCCATAAACTCCAGAGCTGTATTTTAACATCTGTGTGAGAGATCTCCTATAATAGAAATCTATCCCCCTGAATGTCCAGGTCTAACTAAAAGCCAGTCCATATCGGCCTGTTTTTATTTCAAGAGAGTACACCAGTAGAACAAATCATGAATGTGGGGGCAGCTGCGAGATGAAGTGAGCAACAACATGATGTGCATGGCCTACAATTTTACACGCTGTGGACATGGAAATGGGCCATGATTCACAAAAACTGTCCTCTTAGAACATGAACGTGCAGCTTGCTGGTCACTTATACTCCTAATCCAGTGAGACTGCGCATGAGAATATGCCTATTTTCTCTCACTTTTGAGTCTCCAACTGCTCAGTCCAGTGAGACCCTACTCTTAATTTGGATGTCCTCATTTGTTTTCATCACCTGGTTCTCAAGTCATGAGTCTTTCTCTGCCAAAAAGTGAATACTGTCCAAAAAGCATGTCCTGAGAAGTCCGTAAACCTCTCTGTGGAGGGGTTGTTAAGGTTCTCCTGACTTTCAGGCACTTTTGCCCTGGAAGGAAAAACTCCCTCATGATGAAGAAACCTTTAGCATAACCAGGCTCGGGACAACAGGCCATCTGCTTCGACCAGCTGGGTTTGAGAGGAACAGATACACAATGGCAGGTCAAGAATCACATGTTAAGACATAAATGGTATCAAATGAAAACTATTCAATTTTAACAGTTCGTTTAAGGAAATGAAGTCAATTTGTCCTACAGTAGTCTAAGGCTATGGCAGCATAACAAGCCAACCCTAACTATAGGATTTATTTAAAAAAAAAGGAAAGTCTTAAGTCCAGTCTTAAAACTGGACAATGTGTCAGCCTCAGGGACAGAAACTGGAAGTTGGTTCCACAAGAGAGGAGCCTGATAACTGAAAAATCTTCCTCCTATTCGGCTTTTGGAAACTCTAGGAACCACAAGTAAACCTGCAGTCTGAGAGTGAAGTGCTCTGTTAGGAAAATATGGGACAATAAGATCTGTAATAGAAGATGGAGCCAGGTTGTTGAGAGCTTTGTAACCTAAAGGTAGGTTAGAAGTAAGATTTTGACTTCAACTCTGGACTTGACAGGGAGCCAATGGAGAGAAACTAAAACTAGAGAGATGTGATCTCTCCCACTAACTCCAGTTAAGACTCTGGCATCAGCATTTTGGATTAATTGAAGACTTTTTAAAGAAGTATTTGGACACCCAGATCACAAACCATTGCAATAGTCCAGTCTAGATGTGACAAATGCATGAACCAGTTTTTCTGCCTAATTTTTAGATAAGATGTTTCTAACTGTATCAATATTACGCAGGTGGAAGTAGGTGGTTCTAGTAGCCTAACAGTTTTAATGTGGGGGATAAAAGACATGTCCTAATTAAAAAAATAACACCAAGATTTTTAACATTAGAGCTGGAGGCCAGATTAATGCCATCTAAGGAGGGCGAAAGACTGAAAAATTAATTCCTGAGATGCTCAGGTCTTAAAACCAAAACCTCAGTCTGGTCAACATCAGAAAATTTAGGGTCATCCAGGTGTTTAGGTCTTTAAGACATGCTTGCTTTCATTTGCTGCTCACTGCACTACCTGGGGGTGGATGGGTTAAATACAGAGAGCCAGTTTTGCCATTGTATGGGAACACAACAATGATGACAACATACAACACATTATTATTATTATTAATAATGTAGTCTAAGTAGCTGAATGGACAAATATAAATGTGTATCATCAGCATAACAATTAAAACTTATGTTGTTTAATAACATTACCTAATGGAACTATATATATACTGTATAAGGTAATGAGTATTTGTACAAGCACTGAACCCTGAGGAACTCCATGACTAACTTTGGTGTATGAAGAAGTTAAATTATTTACATTTACAAATTGGAATCTATCAGATAGATATGATTTAAACCAATTCAGAGCTGTTCCAGTAATTCCAATGTCATGTTCAAGTCTCTGCAATAGAATATTATGATCAACTATTATGATCAGCTTAAGATCAACCCTGAGGCCGTTAGACTCATGAATCTCTAACCAGGATAATCACTGTGAAAAATCACATCATGCTGCTGATTTATTTCATGTTGCTGTGTTCATTTTGTACTTTACTCATCTGCTCACACAGACTCATATTCGTGCTGCTGTTCGGCATATTGTTTTTATGCTATTAGTTAACATTTATCTTAGTTCATATCTTAGATCATATTACTGTTTTTCTTTTACATTTTAATACTTTGTTGGATGTAACTGGGACCCTGTGTACACAATTTCATTCCACCACATGTACCACGTGTGGTGCAAATCACAAATAAAGAATCTTGAA
>JBBPBX010001904.1:84361-90393 GCA_038048925.1 Garcialebias charrua | reverse complement strand
GCGGCGCCACTGGCTGCAGGAGGTTCTGCAGATTTCCTGGTGTTCTGGTCTGATATGTGGACTTCAGGACCAGTGCTCCCTGTATTTTTTTTTAGTGCGGCTGCAGCTGCCAGCTCGCACCTTTTTTCCCCCACCCGACCTGTCAATCAATTCAGTAGGCGTGTCAGCAAATGACCAATCAGCGACCTCAATTTGTCCCATAGACAAACGCTCTGGGCTGCAGCTGCTCAAATGACGTCAAGAATTTGGTGCGAGAACGAACGCTGAGCTGTGTGGGTGAACTGTCTGCGTACAGCACGCACGTACGGACACGCGTATGGACATACGCAGAGCTATGGGGGAGCCTTTAAAGTTCATTCATTAAGGAATAGTTAAACTGATTCACACCTTTGCTATAATGTAGAAAACAAATAATTGTTCTTAAGTGTTAATCTTGGTAAATTTCGAAGAACTGCAACAGCGAGTCCTGTGCGCGTTCCCGCGGCTACCAATCAATTTTTGGTATGACACCGGCCCACGTTTTCCTGGGGTCAGCAGTGACGCATAATAACACGACATGTCAGCGGTGAAGCAAAAATAAATGTGAGTTATACGCAGAAGCGACTTGTATATGCTTTTTTCCCTCTTCATGATGCTTTTTTGGACCAATGTGACTTATACTCCGAGCAACTACGAGTGTTTTTGCTACTTTTTTGGCCATCTTATTTTAATTTGTTAAAAAAAACATTTTTTTTAAATCTGTATGCCTCTTTAATGATTGTCTATTGTTGTCACTGTTGTCCATTGTTGTCGTCATTCTTTGTTGAAATCACGTCTCTCTTGTAAATGAGTCCTTGAGGCTCAATGGGATTAACCTGGTTGAATGAATGTACTGTATATATACTATAGGTTGAATGAATGAAAATACTCAGAATCAACTTATACACTGGAAAACACGGTAGTCTGAAATAATTAGAATGTGTGTATAAATTAGTGAAATAATTAGAATATGTGTATAAATTAGTGAAATAATTAGAATGTGTATAAATTAGTGAAATAATTAGAATGTGTGTATAAATTAGTGAAATAATTAGAATATGTGTATAAATTAGTGAAATAATTAGAATGTGTATAAATTAGTGAAATAATTAGAATGTGTGTATAAATTAGTGAAGAAATTTTGCTGTGTTGCAGAGCTTTGAATTGCTGTGGCCCAGGTGGACCTCCACACGTGAAGCTCATCATTGAGTGGGAGCACAGCTCCAAGGAGTGGTAAGCATTTTACATTTTCTTCCTGAAGTTTACAGAAACGGAACAGCATGAGGGCACACATGCTATCATAGAATGAAGCTGCTGTTTTTGATGCTGTGCATGTGTGAAAGTTTTGCTAAATTGCTGCATCTCTTCACAAGAAGACACAAGCATGCTGTCTCCCACTGATCCCAACACTATATAAACCGACGACCGTATTGGCCTCTCAGTGGGGAACAGTAAACTTGTTGGTCAGTTTGTTTGGCAGCATCCAGGAGGAGGTGGTAAAGGATGCAGAGAGTGTGAAGAACCAACAACAACAACACATTCAGCAGCATAGCTGCACCTTGAATGAGTGCTTCCAGCTGTACACCAAAGAAGAGCAGGTAAGACAAGACAACAAGACTAACTAGAAAGTCCCTGGAGAAACTTTGATGGGGACTGCCACGTGGTTGTCATTTAATTTTTTTTATTTGACAGTACTATGTGTTGGGGAATGCTCTCAGCTACCAATACACCACATTTCAGCTCAATATGGCAAAAAATAAATAAATCAACGAGCTATAGTAATTTTTTCTTTAAAGCGATGGTAGCCATCTTGGATTTTTGATTTGGATTCAGTATGTAATGGAGAAGGTCTGGGAGTGGCGGCGCAGAGGTTAGAGAAGATGCGCCCGTGATCGGAAGATCGCTGGTTCAACGCCCCGGACCGACAACATGAAAATGTGGGTGGGAAAGGGGAAGCACCCACACCTGCCTCCACCCTCATCTGCCCCATTCTAGGCCATTAAGCAAGGTCCTTAACCTCCACCATCTGCTCCCCCGGGCGCCCTAGATGACAGCTCTCTGCTCCACACAGAGGGCTGTGGTAGCTCGGTGGTCTGTGGTTGTGTCAGGAAGGGCATCCGGCGTAAAAAAAATTGCCAATTCTTTGTGCGACTTAGTTCACTGTGGTGACCCCTGAAGAAGGGAGAAGCCGAAATAATAATTAAAATGTGATGGAGAAGGTTCTCAGCTATAACCACACCAAATTTCAGCTCTATATGTGTAAAAATAGCTGATGTAAAGCCATTTAAATGTGGCTTTGGTGGCCATCTTGAATTTTTTATTTGAATTCAATGTTGTGCATTGCTGCAGCTACCGCCACACCAAAGTTCAGCTCAATATATTTTAAAATAGTTTATCAAGTTATCATATTTTTACTTTTGTAGCTAAGATGTACAACAACTTGCTCTCCACAACAAACAAACCAAATTTCAGCTCAATATCTCAATGACTGAGTTATAGTCATTTTTTGTTTTCTGAGGCAGCTGTGGAGCTGTGGAAGCCATCTTGAATCAAAATGGTGAGGGAGGACACAGTGACAGAGAATTCTAAAGAATCTTGGTTCAAACAAGCAGCTGCTGTTTAAAAACTATAAAATCTTTTAAAGAAATTCTTGAAGCATGAGTGACACAAGATATAGGTTCACACTCATATGTCATTTCACAATTTTACAGCACTATCCACCTTATTCCTGGGGGCTCTGCTGTATAAATGATTATGGGTACAACTTCCTGTCAGACACAGGAAGTAGCAGTAAGCATTAATAGTGGAGCATGGACGTGGTTTATTTAAAAATCATTTGTGACCAGTTTAGCAGACAAAGCTCTGTTTTTGTTTTGTTTACATTTATTTAACAACCACAAAGTTTACTAAAAAACCCTTGTGGAGGTCAGGTTAGAGTTGCATTTGGGCCTAAAAAATTCAACCCGGCCGTTCCCGAGCCCATAGGCATTTTACCCAAACCCGACCTGACCCAGCTAATTAACTGTAATTAGAGGCCCGAACCCGGGAAAAAAATTTCTTCAGATGATGCAACTTCTTTCACCGCAGATGAGAGCAGGGTGTGGAGCGGGGTGCGGAGCGGGGTGTTGAGCGGGGTGCGGAGCGGGGTGCGGAGCGGAGCGGGGTGTTGAGCGGGGTGCGGAGCGGGGTGCGGAGCGGAGCGGGGTGCGGAGCGGGACATGTGTGGCCTACAATCCAGTGATCCATTGGGGGAGCTTAACGGGAGTTAAAAAAATACATTATGTTTTACCTCTTTCAACTGGCCGGTCAGCGGATGCGCAAGGCCGATGATCCGGTGATCCATCTGAAGCTTAACAATACTTTTTTTTTTATATACCTCTTTCAACTGGCCGGTCAGCAGACGCGCGCGGCTGATGATCCACTTGTCCATCTGAAGCTTAACGGGACATTTTTTATTACCTCGTTCAACCGACTGGTCGGACCTGCACATGCACCTGACACATATCAACAGGTTTCACTGTGCTGGCTTTGTAGAGTGGGTTCTCCCATTTTAGCTTTTTTTCTTATGAGTCTTTGTCATACCGTCAGTTCTGTTTCAAATCCAGAATATGAGGACAATTCTTGCTTGCTGGGGTACATCCCAAGTATTATATATACAGTATATATATTTTTTATTCTATTGTTTTGTTCTCATTTTTACCACTCGTTCTTTGGCTTTCCTTTCAGCTCCAGTGAAAGAAAATACTTTTATCCCAATTTCCAATGTTATTCCCTCCACAGAACCACAAATTCCCTTCAGGATTCCAAGGATGCTTGTTTGTCTTTTCATACCAATTTAGCTCTGATTGGTCGAGGTGAGACCTTCAAGGACCATGGGGTGATGATGTTACATTGTCTCCATGGTTGTGGTTTGTGTTTGTTGTGCAAAGGGACAAACTGGGGTGTTTTATCGTGAGGGAGAACCAAAGTGCCTCCTGGCTGTGTTACAGTCCGTGCTGCTGGAACAAGCCAAGTTTAAGGCTCGAACTTTAAAGTTGCAGTATGTAGCTTTTTTTATAAACATATTTCTTCTCTCAGTCACTATTTTTTGTCAGAGTGATGTTAAACAGGTAATCTTTGAGAAATACTATATTCCTCTGGCGTCTCCCGGTGGTTAAAATAGCATTTATAAAAACCAGAGCGGGCCGTTTTTGACCAGCCAATAAAAACAGAGTTATTTTCATGAACGAGCTTCCCCCGCCCTCCCCCCGCCTCTCCCAGCGGCAGCGCGCAGGCGCAGCAGCAGCAGCCGGGCAGTGGGCACGCTCCCGTCTCAAACAGTAGCTGTTTCAAGATGGCGGAGGTGGCGAGAGCCTCGAGTGCTCAGAGGATTGCAAAGCGATGCAGAGTTAGCAACTTTCCTGCTTGAAAAGTAAGTGTCTTTGCTTGACTCATGTGATAGCGCAAATGCCATGATATTATCTACAACAGGCTAAAATCGTTTTCCGGCCTACAGCTGACGTGATGCTAATGGCAGCAGCTAACTCATTCAACCTCAGTATTGTTTTGATACGTACATTTAGTTATCCTAACTTATTGTATTGTGGATCAGCATGCAGATATGTTGAAAGTACTGTAACTGCGCTGTCTGTGTAAGAGAGGCATGATCTCAACAACTAGCAATTAGCATATTGTCTGCAGATCATTTGGTGTTCATACTCGAAAAGTCTGTTAGTTCTCCTACACAATATATGTTGTTGATGCATACATGTCAACCTCTTTGGACGTTTACCTGTATAAAGGGCCTCAAAAATCATTAATTTTTTGCATAAAATCTGTAAAACTTGCGGTGGGGGGGACGCGTTTGTCTGCTGCGGACATGAGCATGCAGTGAAGCAGGATGAAAGGAGAGCGTAAAAAGTTCAAATTTTACTTCTAGCAGCAGAACAGGATGGAAGATGGCTGTTTGATGCTATTTTTTAAATCATCCTACATGCTTTGATATGTTAGATAAATTTGTCATTGTGTGATAAATGTGTTGAAAAGAATATCTGATTATTGTTTGAACTACATTATATGTTTTTATGCAGAGATGATGACTTTGGGGAAGGTCTCAGAAGTGAATTTGGGGAGACTCCCATTCAGGTTTTGGAAACAAGGTAAGTAAGGGGAAACTGTATTTATGTCAAGATTATTTTATGGTTTGCACTGCAACTAATATAACTGTGATCATAATATTATTACACAATTTTAAAATGTAGATGGTAAGGTTGTATGTCTAATATTGTTTATGAAATGTATTTCCACCAGATATTACGGTAGGCAGAAACAAAAACCAAAGTTTAATAGTTGTTTTTATATAATCCATCCATCCATCCATCCATTTTCTTCCTCTTATCCGGGGTCGGGTCGCGGGGGTAGCAGCCTAAGTAGGGAGGCCCAGTCTTCCCTCTCCCCAGCCACTTGGAGCAGCTCCTCCGGGGGAATCCCAAGGCGTTCCCAGGCCAGCCGAGAAACATAGTCCCTCCAGCGCGTCCTGGGTCTTCCTCTGGGTCTCCTCCCGGTGGGACATGCCCGGAACACCTCACCAGGGAGGCGTCCAGGAGGCATCCTAACCAGATGCCCGAGCCACCTCAACTGGCTCCTCTCGATGTGGAGAAGCAGCGGCTCTACTCCGAGTCCCTCCCGGATGACTGAGCTTCTCACCCTATCTCTAAGGGAGAGTCCAGCCACCCTGCGGAGAAAACTCATTTCAGCCGCTTGTATCCGAGATCTTGTTCTTTCGGTCATAACCCAAAGCTCATGACCATAGATGAGGGTGGGAACGTAGATCGATCGGTAAATTGAGAGCTTTGCCTTTTGACTCAGCTCTCTCTTCACCACGACAGACCGGTACAGCGCCCGCTTCACTGCGGACGCTGCACCTATCCGCCTATCAATCTCACGCTCCAGTTTTTATATAATGTATTTCTTTATTGTTATGGCTTTTCTGTGCTGCAATTTTAGTGGACATAAAATTAGAATAATACAGATGC
>JBBPBX010001904.1:66861-79361 GCA_038048925.1 Garcialebias charrua | reverse complement strand
TCAGCTGGGAGATGCCTGTCCTTAGGACGGATGTTCTCACATGCACTTTGCTGAGCATTTCAAGGGCGTGAATGGATTATGTTCCCATAGCAAGTATGTTGCACCGAGAGACAGACTGATAAGGGAACTGAAAGTTATGCACCATAACTCATGTTCCCTGAAGGAAAGGAACGAGGTGCAACATATCTGGCCCTTTCAATGCTGAAAGCTCGGTGAAGTGCAATTTTGGAGAAAGTTGGAGGGGCGCAAGCCGCTTAAGTACCCAGAGGGCGGGGCCTCTGGCGCGGCGGTGACGCCTCTAGCCGCAAAGGCGTGAGTATATTCCTTCAGGTAATTGTGCGGGGGTGCAATTCCCATAGCAAGTATTTTGCACCTTGTTCCCTTCCTTCAGGGAACATGAGTTATGGTGCATAACTTTCAGATTTCCACAGTGTTAATGATGAAGTTGCAAGTCAAAAATTACATTTTTGGTAAATGCTCCTTTCAAAATGTTCGTTCACATGACTTGGTGAATAAACAAATGAAAGCATTGAATGCATCTGTTTTTTTAACTGAACTTTTCCCCTTACACTGGCATTGTGGTTGTATTCTGGTCTCTCTACACAAATATCTGCAGCTTTAACAGCTACACTGACTCAAAAACATCCCCTCCAGCTGCAAACATTTATCTGGCTTTGCTTTGTCCTCTTTACCCTCACCAGCCCTTCCATGACACAAACTATTGACTTCATGTGAATGCACCAAAACACAGCTACCTCTGCTGTCTGAGCTCTGTTGAGAATCAAATATCGAAGATTCCTGTGCATCTGTGGCTCACAAGAGGAG
This sequence comes from Garcialebias charrua, assembly GCA_038048925.1. NCBI lineage: Eukaryota > Metazoa > Chordata > Actinopteri > Cyprinodontiformes > Rivulidae > Garcialebias > Garcialebias charrua. The sequence continues at coordinate 78,536 of JBBPBX010001904.1, read as the reverse complement.
GGCCTATTGATTCAGCAGGCGTAGATTTAGAGCCATATCCAGTTACTAAGATGCACATAACCTTGGAGAGTTTGAACTTGTGCTGAGGTTTATGTGAGATCAGTGCACTGTAGAAATGCAGAGTATACATGATACAATGGTTTAGTGAGAAAAAAGTATTTTCTTTGATAAAGAATCTGTTTTTATGCAGTACAAATTCACAATTTGTAATAAATACATAAAAAAATAAAATAAAACTGTGCAAAATTTGGCCAATTTTACAGAATTATTAGTCGGACAGAAATGCACTTCAGAAAATGTATCTGATAGTAAACTCAGTACTGTAATTTTCAGACTATAAGGCGCACAGGATTATAAGGTGCATTAAACGAAACAAAACAGTCAGATAAGTCAAACTTTATCAACTCCATCCATCCATTCTCTTCTGCTTATCCAGGGTCGGGTCGTGGGGGTAGCAGCTTAAGTAAGGAGGCCCAGACTTCCCTCTCCCCAGCCACTTGGGCCAGCTCCTCCGGGGGAATCCCAAGGCGTTCCCAGGCCAGCCGAGAAACATAGTCCCTCCAGCGTGTCCTGGGTCTTCCTCTGGGTCTCCTCCCGGTGGGACATGCCCGGAACACCTCACCAGGGAGGCGTCCAGGAGGCATCCTAACCAGATGCCCGAGCCACCTCAACTGGCTCCTCTCGATGTGGAGAAGCAGCGGCTCTACTCCGAGTCCCTCCCGGATGACTGAGCTTCTCACCCTATCTCTAAGGGAGAGTCCAGACACCCTGCGGAGAAAACTCATTTCAGCCGCTTGTATCCGAGATCTCGTTCTTTCGGTCACAACCCAAAGCTCATGACCATAGATGAGGGTGGGAACGTAGATCGATCGGTAAATTGAGAGCTTTGCCTTTCGACTCAGCTCTCTCTTCACCACGACAGACCGGTACAGCGCCCGCTTCACTGCGGACACTGCACCTATCCGCCTATCGATCTCACGCTCCAGTTTTCCCTCATTCGTGAACAAGACCCCGAGATACTTAAACTCCTCCACTTGGGGCAAGACCTCCTCCTCAACCACCCACTTCGGATGTTATCAACAGTGGTGGGATGTAACTAAGTACAAATACTTTGATACTGTACTTAAGTCCAAAAACATGCATGTTAGGTTGATTGGTAACTCTAAAATTGACCCTGGGTGTGAGTGAAACAGGTCCCTCTTGTAAATGAGTCCCCGTGGCTCAACGAGGATAGCCTGTATAAATAAAGGTTGAATGAATGAATGAAAAAGTACATTTTTTATGTATCTGTACTTTACTTAAGTAGAATTAAATGTGGGTACTTTTACTTTTACTGCACTACATTTTACATGAAGTATCTGTACTTTCTACTACACTACATTTCAATAATGTGTTGTTACAAGTTACATTCACGTTGCAGCTTTTTGATTTGTCGTTAGTTTGAAAGTAACTGATGTCGAGAGGAGAGTTGGTCCTTTGAATCACTGCAAAGTGGACAGGTAACATTAGACCTGCCTTCAAGAAGAGCTGGATCAATGATGTAAATTCTATATATGTCATTGAGCTGGGAGCACCCACAGAACCACTAACACACTCAAAATGGATTCCACTGTGGAGAGTCAGCCAGAAGAAACACAATCAATCAATCAATCAATCACCTTTATTTAACCAGGTAGAGCCCATTGAGATCGAGATCTCTTTTACAAGGGTGACCTGGTCAAGTGGTCAGCAGCACACGTCACATTGGCAATAGGCATTTGCACTTATCAAAAAGAAAATAAAGAAAACTACAATCACAGTAAACAGATGTTGACAGTTCAAAACCAACAGGATATGACAGATTTCTATATACATTATATACAAAACAAGCAGACAAAAAAAACCAACAATGACATGTATATTGGATAAGTAGTGGTTAGAAACATCTGCAATGGTCAAGTTTCTTGATGACATTTTCTACTACGGTTGACATAAAGGATCCAGGAGAGATGAATGTTGATAGTTTCAGATCTTTCTGTAAGTTGTTCCAGGCTGAGGGGACGGCGAAGCTGAATGCTCTTTTTCCTAGTTCAGTTCTGACAGGAGGAACTGACAGGAGGACTAAATCGTTAGAGCGCAGGGAGTATTGACTGTGTGATACTGTGTGATACTGTGTGAAACACAACACCCATGACCTTATTGAAAGACTATTGAAATATTATTGAAAGACTGATGTGGTCCTATTGGCTTCATCAGTTCGTGATTTACAACTTTCGCTGGAGCGGTTTGCAGCCGAGTGTGATGCGGCCGGGATGAGGATCAGTTCCTCCAAATCCAGAGGTGGGTAGGAACGAGTTACATTTACTCAGTTACATTTACTTAAGTAGCTTTTTGAGAAAATTGTACTTGTGAGAGTAGTTTAAATGTGAAAGACTTGTACTTTTACTTGAGTAAATTTTAGGGGAGAAAACCGCAACTTTTACTCAGTTACTATGGGCTTTCTGCCGATCGCTACAGTTACTTTTGTTTCAAGTATGTAAAAACATTTGCAGCAAAATTATTGCGTAACTTATTGTCACCTGACATGTAACCAATCAAGTGAAGCCAACCAGTCACGTGACCACAACAAACTCTCCGCGCGGGCCATGTTGAGTGACGTCGGAGATTCTGGTAAACAGTTAGTGCTGTTTATAGGATGTCAAAATGTAAGAAAATGAGTTCCAACATTTACTGGTAGAATTAAAGTTTTGCAGAAAGTCAAGTTTATTATTATTTAGCAGAATTATTTGGGCTACAGTTGCCTTTGTGTTTGTTTTTTTATGTACAACAATGTAAAAGATAAGTGGTTTATTTCTAAATCCTTTTGGCTGGTATTGCCTTTGTGTTTTTATTTATAACAATGTATGTTCAGTCTCATTAAAAGTTATGTTTCCTTGTAAATCCATTTGCATGTTATAATTTAACGACACGAGATGGTACTCCGCAGTTACTCACTACTTGAGTAGGTTATAATCAAAGTACTTTATTACTTTTACTCAAGTAAATTTTTGGATGCCTACTCACTACTTTTACTTGAGTAATATTTGGTTCAAGTAACAATACTTTTACTTGAGTAAAACAATTGAATACTCTACCCACCTCTGTCCAAATCCGAGGCCATGGTCTTGAGCCGGAAAAGGGTAGCATGCCCTCTCCGGGTCGGGGAGGAGGTCCTGCCCCAAGTGGAGGAGTTTAAGTATCTCGGGATCTTGTTCACGAATGAGGGAAAACTGGAGCGTGAGATCGATAGGCGGATAGGTGCAGCGTCCGCAGTGAAGCGGGCGCTGTACCGGTCTGTCGTGGTGAAGAGAGAGCTGAGTCAAAAGGCAAAGCTCTCAATTTACCGATCGATCTACGTTCCCACCCTCATCTATGGTCATGAGCTTTGGGTTATGACCGAAAGAACAAGATCTCGGATACAAGCGGCTGAAATGAGTTTTCTCCGCAGGGTGGCTGGACTCTCCCTTAGAGATAGGGTGAGAAGCTCAGTCATCCGGGAGGGACTCGGAGTAGAGCCGCTGCTTCTCCACATCGAGAGGAGCCAGTTGAGGTGGCTCGGGCATCTGGTTAGGATGCCTCCTGGACGCCTCCCTGGTGAGGTGTTCCGGGCATGTCCCACCGGGAGGAGACCCAGAGGAAGACCCAGGACACGCTGGAGGGACTATGTTTCTCGGCTGGCCTGGGAACGCCTTGGGATTCCCCCGGAGGAGCTGCTCCAAGTGGCTGGGGAGAGGGAAGTCTGGGCCTCCCTACTTAGGCTGCTACCCCCGCGACCCGACCCCGGATAAGCGGAAGAAGATGGATGGATGGATGGATGGATGGATTGAAAGACTGTTCAGTACAGCAGGACAGATTCTCTCTCCTAAAGAGCCAGACTGGACTCAAAAAACTTTGAAAACCAACTTCTTCTGAACTTGAACAAGAAATTCTTGCTGCAATATTAAAATGTGTCAGTTCATGGGATGTTAGGAGACAAAAGATGTCTCCAAATGTCTCGACACTCTGGTCCAGGTTTTGAAAACGGTGCCAGGAAGTTAAAATATTGTTCATTGTTGATCCATTACAAGGTTGATTAGACAGTATTTAACTAGAGTTGATGACAAACTGGAGTTGAAATGATCAGTGTTTTTCCTTTGTTAGGTCTAATGCTCCTTTTTTCAAACAGACAACTTTTAATTCAATGTGTTTACTGCAGTTAAAATGACACATTGGTTTTCTTTGTGTTAAATAAAACCTTTCAAAGGTTTAATCATTCCTTATTATTCTTATTTTGCTTAATGACATATAATTCTGGATGTCATCCCTGAAATTCTGATGCACAGAATCACAAGTCCGTGTGAACTGTGTCACAGAGTAAACACAATAAAAACATGTATTATCTGCAGCATTGTTCATTAATATGATATAACACTATTAATGTATTACAGAAAATATACATACAGTAGGCACACTTAATGGTATTGTAGACCATTGCATTAGGTAATACATTCAGCAAGTATTTTTAAAAGCAAGTACTTATTTACTTTTACTTAATTAAAAATATTAATATGGTACTTCTACTTTTACTAGAGTACATTTTTGTCTGTTTATTTGTACTTTTACTTAAGTACAGTGTTTGAGTACTTTCTCCACCACTGGTTATCAACCATACGTAGCTGTCAGAATGCCCCTCCTGTACCTCCTAGGAGGTTTAAAGGTACGTTGTCACCGTTACAATCGATGACAGCAGGCTCCGTCTTTAGCTACGTGGTTAGGTTTAGAGTAAAGGGTCTTGGGTTAGGTTTAGGGTCTTGGTTAGGTTAGGCACAAGGCAGTGGTGTAGTCTACGTGATACGCAGGTATACGCCGTATACCCACTAGAAAAGCTTGGGGATTTCCGTATAACCACTTAAATGTGCCCAATGATACGTAACGTGACAACAAACACGCGTTGCATAAAGATAGATTATGTTCGCTGCTCATAAGGACTCTTCACTGCGCCGCGCCTCTCGCGGTTGCCATAGTTTCGTGTTCCTCTGTTGTACGTGAGGCTCACAGCCATTGGCTGAGCTGAGCTCACTACCATAGTTCTCTGCTCTGTGATTGGTTTCTTAAGAAGCTCCTTTATGATTGGCTGCTCGGGATGCAGGCGGGCGACAGACGGTGTGGTAGAGCATTTTCGCTAACGACGACAGACTCAAAATGAAAAGGAAACAAGCTACACTTTTTGAATGTTTTTATAAACCAGCTGAACCCGAAGCTACAGAGACAACATTAGAAGAACCTACCAGTTCGACGGCCGAAACCAGCCATAATGAGGTTGATATCTGCATTTCCCCAGGTAAGTGTTGGCTAGTACAAGTTAGCTGAAGCTAGCTCAAGCAGCAAGTAACTGCATGTTTTTATCGACCTTTTCTGATGCCAAACTCCAAAATGCGCATCAAGAAACCTTGATGGAAACACGGTTACTGTCCAGAATTTTACAGTAACATTTCATATAAATAAATATGTGAATATAAAAATGATTTGTTTGTGACAAAGTCTGTCACTCCAATAATCAACAAAATGCTATGCTTTTTACTCTGTTTTAAAACTCCTTGTTTCATTTTTAGATCCAAATTGGCCAGCCTTGTGGAGTGAAAGTCAGGCTCGGGAATTTAAAAACAGACATCCCTGGTTGGAATGGAGGAACAAAAAATTAGGTAAATATAAAAAAATATGGGAACCAATTTGTATATAAGGTTTAATTGATATATTTCCAACATTAACATATTATGACTTGATAATTTTAAAATAGTCTGATAATCATATCTTTCAAAAGTTTAGTACAGTATATTACATGAGAAATTATATATATATATATATATATATATATATNAAAGTTTAGTACAGTATATTACATGAGAAATTATATATATATATATGTGTGTGTGTGTGTGTGTGTGTGTGTGTGTGTGTGTGTGATCATTTCATTTTCACGTCTTAGTTGGTCATAATGCAAAAGTGTATGCAAGTATAAATGAAAGGTAATAATGAATGTAATTGTCGACACATGCTTACAGTCTAGTGAATCAGTAGATTCTAGTATTATTACTGGTCAGACTACTGCCATCAGGGAGGAGACTGAGGAGTCTCCAGGCTCGAACCAGCAGACTGAGAGACAGCTCTGTTCATCAGGCAGTCAGAATGCTAAACACTCTGCCTGCTCTGCCCCCCCTCCCATTTGAACTGCCTTAACACTAAAACTTTCTCACACATTATCACTCAACACAAAGTTTTTCACTAAACTCTCGGTCATGTGCTCATACAGTTTGCACTACTTCTCATACTTGCACTAATGTCTGTATTACATCACTGCCTATAATCATAATACTGTTTACATTCTCTGTTTACATTTATTAATACTGTTTACTTTTATTACTACTGCTTACATGTAATTACTACTGTTTACATTTATTTACACTACTCTAATATCTACACCACTGCTGGTACATATACAGTGTGCTCTGAACGGTCTTATTTAGGGATGCCCAATGTGCCTTACTGCATATGCCACTTTTTGCCTCTATAACAACATCAACTACTACCTCATACATATACTGTGTACATTGACTCATACGCTGCTTTGCCACTTTGCAAATGTCAATGCTAGAAACCTTTAGTTTATTTTAGTTATACTTTTTATACTCTTTTTTTGTGCTAGTATGCAAAAACTCAGGACAGTATTATGTTCATTAAATGTTTAATGTTTTAGTTTTAGAGTTGGTGTGGATTTTCATGCTCTTGCACCGCTATGCAAAAAAAAAAAAACTCAGGACAGTGTTAGTTTTACTATTTTATGCTTATGTCTATTATTATATGTTTCAGTGTTTCAATGTTTAGATGTTTACTGTTGCACCGAGGGACTGAGAGAAACGCAATTTCGGTCCTGTGTATGTCCTGTACAGTACATATTGCAGATCTGACAATAAAGTTGACTTTGACTTTGACTTTGACTTTGGTATCAGGAAATATTAAAAAATATACAATTATGACAATTTTTATTTACTTCCTGCAGGATGGGCTGTTTTCAGTACCTTAACGTCAACTGGTGTCCTGACTGAAAAGAGGGTCTCCATATCGGAGGAGTGGGCCTCCTTCAAGATCCAGTCATCAGGCTCAAATGAGAACAGAGAAACAGCACTGTCTTCACTCTGGAACAAGATTCGGCGGCATGAGATGTCCAGGTCAAGCCAGGCCAAGCCAATTGTACAAGGTTTGTTGTGCATTTATTAAAATGTAAGCATCACAGACATTGCAATGTTAAATATGCTTAAAATTCAAAATAAATTGTCAATTACATTGCACTACATTGCATTTTTGTCTCTAAATGTCCTGATTCATCTCAGTAATCGAGGTAGAAAAAGGAAAAATTAAGTAGGTCCTCCAGACAGGTTTTTGTCTCTAGTCACAGTATACCCACTACAAACATGTAGACTACACCACTGGCACAAGGGTGAGCTGGAGTTAGATTTAGGGTTGGTCCTCTGGGTCAGGTTTAAGGTTAGGTTTAGGAAAACGGTTACATAAGCTGAAAAAAACAAAAACACAACACTTCCGGGTTTACGGAAACACGCTGCCTCACAGCGATTATAACGCTGATAACGTTCTTTTAAACATGCTAGGAGGTAGATTGTGACAGTTTCGCAGCTACATATGGGGATGATAACAGTTGATAGCGCCCATTGTGTGGACTGACAATATCCGAATCCGCTGCCTCGACCCAGAGAGGGCACTCTACCCTGTTCAGGCTCAAGTCCATGGCCTCTGATTTGGAGGAACTGATCCTCATTTCAACCTCGTATTCAACTCATTCCCAATAACTCTAAACATTGTTCAGTTATACCACATAAAGTCAGTTCGAAGTCAGTAAGCACAACCAGAATTAATATATAAAGTGCACTGGTTTATAAGGCTCAACATTGATTTTTGAGAAAATTAAAGGATTTTAAGTGTGCCTTGTAGTCTGAAAATATTGTTGCACCCATTTGCATCCCTTTATTTTGAACTGAATGAGCCACAAAGTGCAGCTTTCAACCAACAATTCTGTCTTTACAAACAGTTTAATGTCTTACATGGCAATGCACTCTTTTACTTTCTCTTTAACTGTGTAAGATCATCCTGCTTTGCTTCAGGTCATCAAGAGTTCAGATAGTTCAATAACTGTGAGATGGGAATTTTCAACTGATAGTCTGCTGACTGTATTTTACACCATATTTGATTTAAAAAAAAAAACATGAACACACATATAATCCCAGCCTTTTTTGTCAATTTTTGGCTCCTGCTTTGTTAACCAAATTTTCCAGTCTATGGCCACTTCATGAAGCAGGTTTATCTGCAGGCTGTTTAGGTAAGAAAAGAGCCCAAGCTCTATAACTTTATTTTATTTCTTCATAGAGAACAGTAGTATTTATTGCATGCTTACTTTATTGTTAAGCTGTGCCATGCAGTTAGTGCTTCAGATGTTACGATATGTTGATGTTTGCGCCTGCATTTACACAAAAATCTTCTCTTGTAGTTCACGATTGATGTGCTGCAGTTGGGGAAATAAATCTTGTTTAACAGAAACTGTCGGTGAAAATTGCTGTTGTAATCGCAAAGCATTTTAAAACAAAAATGCAGACACACTTAAACACGCCATTTTGCTATCTAGTGTTTGTTTCTTAACTTGTTTCGGGGCTTAGCTCTCAAAACAATTTCTCAGTGCAAACAACTCCAGAGAAAACAAAGTAAGAAAGCGGTCTTCTTGAAATGTAGGGGATGTTGTCGTGTGCACATTTGCATTGTGCAGTTTGCTGATGCGGTGCGTACTTTGCATGAAAAGAAGGACCCAAACATACTGTTTAATTCCATCAGACAGTTCCATTCATTCACCGGCTATTGTTGAGTGCGCCGAATAACGGTTGTTTCCATGGTGACACCTACTTGTGAGAAGACACAAACCTTCATTTCTGTCTGAATCAGGGGCAAAACTGCAGGATGTGCCGAGGACTCAATAAGGAGGTCATCCACGCATCATTATGAAGAGAGGCGCCTGTGATTTTGTTGACTGCTGCGTTTTAGCGAGGCCACTGAATGTCCAGCGGGGCTGAGAGCGTCATCTACATTCAATATGGGGAGTTTATGTCTCTTTTCTCCACTTGTCTTTTGTTTATGTGATTCTGGTCCTCTGATTTATGGCTCCAATTAAAGAACACTCACCACTGCCTGAGATTCACTGGCAATAACGTCTACAGTAGGTGTGCACAGTGGGATGAAGTGCTGTGGTTGTGTGAAATCAGCTCAGTCCCCTTTATGTTATCAGATCACTTTTAATGTCTTTATACTCAGCTCAGCTTCTCTGAGTCTCACATGGGATCCTTTGGGTGGAAGAAGTCGTCATTGGTTTTATTCTCAGCAGCTGATTTGCTCCCAGTAATGAGGAAATGACTAATAAGAGATGGAATGTCTCAGCTGTAACCTTGTGAGTACAAAACCCTTCCATAAAAGGCTTCCAGCAGCAAGCTCCTTCTGTTGTCGTTTTCTCACATGCCTACACTCATCACATATTTTGTTATACAGACATATACCGTATTTTCCGATCTATGTCACACCTTTTGCCCAATTTGCATGCCCTGCGACTAATAGTGAGGTGAGACTTGTTTATGGATTTTCCCCCCATATTTTTAGACCAATTTTTGGCTCAGATATGACAGTTTTTCATTTTGGCAAAAAATGGTGCAGTACCACTTTTGTCCGCTAGGGTCCACCGACCGTTCCCACCTCATGTGTCCGACGGCAGCCTCCTCTGGTCGGACTGACTCTGTCGCAGCCCGGCCTCTTGCTCTGGAGGTATGAACTACTAAAGCACATAGATTTTGTTGAAACTTACAGAAAGTAATTACTGGGTGGACATTTACAAACTGTTAGCTGTAGGAGATGTTTGAGCTAAAATTCGGTTTATTTATCATTTATTTTAGCAGCGCACGCAATGGTTTGGAAGAAGTCAAAGCGAAACAATTTAAATTCAGCTGATTTGACCATTTCTTGAATTTATTAAGGAACGGTTAAGCTCAGGAACCTTTGTGCTATAATGTCAGCTAAGAAATATATTTTGTAAGCGTTTATTTAGCTAAATTTTAAAGAAATAAAGCCGTCCCACCTGTGCACATGCACATGGCGAAACTACTTTTTAAATCAAGCTGATTTGACAATTGCGTTCATTTATTAAGGAAAAGTTCAGCTAAGACACATCTTTGCTATAATTTTCAGCAAACAAATAATTGTTTTTACCGTGTTAATCTTGTAAAGTCCTTCCGTGCTCGCTCGCTCCTGTGGCCGCCATTTTCAGCAGGGCAAACGAGGCGCTGACGCGTCACGTAGCGGTGACACATAATAGATGCGACTTAAATAGAGGTGTGACATGTTTATGGATTTTTCCAATTTATTGCCAATAATTGGACAAAGCGACTTATAGAAAGGTGAGACTTATCAGGTGGAAAATACGGTATATTTGCAGAGAAAATGAAATGTACACATGACACTGAATTGCAAGTTCTACTCATCCGAGAAAAAAAAATGTAACGTCCGTGATCAGCATAAAAGCAATGCAATCATTTCTGCCACTATCACGTGGTTTTAAAAGAGGCATTGTTCCCCATCATCAAGTGCTTTCCCATCATGCTTTGTCGGTCCAGCATGCCAGCAACTTGATTGAGGTAAGCGTCAATAAATGAGTCACGTGGAAGATTGTTCACCCTGATAAGGAAAATGAAACGACCGAGGGTCACATGTGCAATCTTTAGCTACACGAGAAATGTGCTGCACAGCCCATTTACCGGTACTATTTCACTTTGCCGTTCCCTCGTGAAATTTGTTATGTTTCTCTTTTCATTTCAGTTTTCTTCTTTTTTTCTTGACTCAACAATCATTGTCTCGGCAATTTCTGTCACTGCATTGGTGGAAAACAAAAACTCTCATTATGAACATTCAATATGAGTTTGAATACAGGTATTAAATTATCATTCCCCATGGAAATGCTGGAGCTGTGTGTTTGAGATAAATGTTAATGCTAATGTGCCAATTAAGTCACATAATATATATATATATTTTTTAGCAATACATAAGTAAATTGATGGATAAAATCATTTACCTTCCAGAGTAAAACAAAATAATTATAATCTTTTAGAAATGAAAGATTTGTGGCCATCCACCAACAAATGGACGACATTATGTGTTGCCTCATTAACCAGGTTGTTCTGTGATTCAGTGTTACTAAAAATAAAACATTTATTTATTCAAAGAAGGTACAATATGTATTTTAAAAGCTGATTTTTCTTTTCTTTTCTGGGAACAGTTTGCTCACCTACTTGTAAGTTGTATTTTCCTTATACAGTAAATGAAAATTTGTTTGGCTCACTGGTAATCCTTTAGACATTACTGTTATCTAAAATCCAAAGTCAAATGTTACAATTTACTGCAACTACACACAGTTTCCCAACGTTACTGAGACAAGAAACTGTAAGAAACACCACTATAATAGCAGCTTGTTAAATTTCAATGGCACTGACCAGCAGTGTTGGTACGACTTTCTGTGTCGCTGTGTTAAAGGTCACTTTCAGATTTTACATTCTTTATGTCAAATGCAGCAACATATTTGT
>JBBPBX010001904.1:34159-60625 GCA_038048925.1 Garcialebias charrua | reverse complement strand
TGAGGCCGTTGGACACCCAACCCAACCAGGTTCTTCTTCTGCTGGAGTTCCTTCCTGTTATAAGGGAGTCATTCCTCTCGACTGTCACCCTCCACCTCACACATGCTCAAGATGGGGGTTTGTATTTAAATGAAGGCTCAATGCAATCTGCTGATTTTAGGTAGAATTTTTGTTACATTTGACCATTTAAAATGCACTGAAACTGACTTATTGTATCATAGTTGGATTAAATTAATTATAAAAAATAAAATGTAACATTTAAAGGGATTGTGACATGATTTTTTTACTATTCATAAAATTGCTCAAAATATATATATTTTATCATTTAAATATGTTTGTTTTTGCAAACAAAATGATAAATCACTTTAATTTTGCTTTAAAAGTGATTTTGAACTTCAAGCCGTGTTTAATCATGGGAAATCCCATTACACACGAACGCACCATCTGTGATGTCACACCGGGCAGAGCTCTGGGCTTGTCACAGTGCGCAGGTATGAGCAGCTCGACATGAAGGAAGTCTGATACAGCATCAGACCTAAATTAGATCCTGTTGTTTCTTGTTCCATCACCCAAACTATTTTCTGCTTCCCAAAATGAAGACAAATAGCTCAAATCTTCACATAGATTGCTAAATTCGTCCAGTTTTAAATTGTCCGCTATTAAAGACACCACAGCCCTCTGCCCAGTGTGACATCACATATGGTGCGTTCGAGTGTAATCGGATTTCCCATGATTAAACACGGCTTGAAGTTCAAAATCACTTTTAAAGCAAAATTAAAGTGATTTATCATTTTGTTTGCAAAAACAAACATATTTAAATGATAAAATATATATATTTTGAGCAATTTTATGAATAGTAAAAAAATCATGTCACAATCCCTTTAAGGGTTCAAAAGCAAACAAAATATTCACATTTCGTCAAATCGACCATAGAAATGATGCGTCTTCTGCATGGATTTGGTTTAGTTATGACAGAAAAATGATCATGATGGAAAAGATAGAACAATATGCAAACTGATCGTGTGATTTCAATGACCAAAGGCCACATAACTTAAAATACGTAGTAATATTTTAATGTTATCACTCATTCTGCCAGGCTAAAAATTGAGATGGCTGCAGATACTCCAGCAGAGTTATGTGCTCAGATAATTATGAGCTAAAATGGGACAGAGCTAGCTCCTGGTATCAGTGGTGGAAGTGTAATTAAGCATCATTATGAGAGTTCAGGCAGAGGCTTTTTATTGTTCCTCTGACCTCTTTTTGATTAAAATTACCCCACAGTGCTCCTTTTCCAGCTGCTTTTGTCCTCATGTCAAATTCTCCAGATTATGAAGAATTAAAAAAAAAGTATAGAAATGCCACGGAAATGTATTATGGTAAGACAGATGGAGTTTAAAAAGGTACCGGTAATTAAAGTTTAAAAAAAAGAAATCTTTGACTAAACAACAAGGCAAATCTTGTTTTAAACCATTAAAGGCCAAAAGCAAAATAAAAAAAAAATCAAATGCAATGTAGAAAACCAATTATAAAGTGTTAAACAACATTCCACTTTTTTGTTTTTTGATTCAGATGTTTTGGTGGTGATTTTATCGATTAAAAATGGACATATGTTGCATTAAATAAATAAATAGAAAATGTTTAAAATATAGGCAGTATGGTAGCGCAGTTGGTAGAGCTGCTGCCTCTCAGCGAGCAGGTTGCCCCGGTTCAAATCCCGGTCCGGGGACCTTTCTGGGTGGAGTTGGCATGTTCTCTCCGTGCTATGTGGGTTTTCTCTGGGTACTCCGATTTCCTCCCGCTGACCAAAAACTTGCATGTTAGACTGATTAGTAATTCTAAATTGTCTCTAGGTGAGAGAGAGAGAGTGTGAATGACTGTTTGTCTCATTTGTCTCTATGTGTCCCTGTGATAGACTGGAGACCTGTCCAGGGTATGCCCCGCCTCTCACACAGTGACAACTGGACATGGGCACCGGCAACACCTGCAACCCAAAAAGGACGTAAAGATAATGGATGGATGGATAGATGTTTAAAATACAACTAAATATGAGGATTTTGTGAAAGGTACTTAAACCCTTTCCACAGTGGGTTTATGCTGAGACATTAACTCAGCAGTTCATCCTTGGGGCTTTCCTCCTGATGTACTCCTGGATCTTATTTCATATCTAATCAACAAAAATGCATTTACATGTTTTTTTTTCAATTACATGATTAGATCATGTATGGATAGGAGTTATCAGTTCTACACTCTTTGGAACAAACTACCAGAAGGACGTCGGTGGAAAAAAGTTGTGAGACAAATGGCACTCACCAGAAGGGCTGGTAATATTTATTTAGTGCTGTCCATAAGATGGAGCAGTCTGTCTTCACCGAGCACATTCATCGTGGGAGTAATTCATTACTAACATTTTTCACCTAAAGTCCCTGAGCGTCTTGTGAAGGGAAGTTTAAAATAAGATGTATGTGTTTGCATGGACACTGATGGTGACTACAAGTCCACGACAGAGGAGCCATTCATCAGAACTGATAAACACACCTGTCACTTTTTTCAGAGTCGGCGTCTCTATTCATAAATATTTTTACCCCTTATTTTGGATTTTGCTGCCACAAAATCATTAAAAAAAAATTTAATTGCCATAATCTGCCAAAATTGTTCAATATTGTTGTTATTTTGTGTGTGTGTTTGTGTGTGTGAACTTGCCACCCCAATCATTTGAGGAAACTATGCTTTCTATTTTTTCTATTGCTTGAAAGTATAGTTTTCTCAAATGATTGAGGTGGCTGAAGAATAAATTATTGTGGCCAAGGCCACCATTGTCCACACTCTGGCTCCACCGTTACACCAGGTTGTGGGTACAATTACAAGTCGCCAGGATCTGTTACTCTCAGCTGTCTCAAACAAGCTAAAAACAAACAAACAAACAAACAAACAAACAAATTAAAAACTACCTCTGTTCTTAAACACAGTGTAACTCCTACTCTATATTTTGCACCAAAAACATCAAGGTTGACTTGATGAAAACAAAAGAGGGAATATTATAGTGATTTACTACATAAGAGTAACGGTAATATGAAAGCAACATGGACTGTAATGAATAGTGTTCTGAAAAAACACAAGGTGAAAATGGGTATTTCAAAATATTTTGTGGTGAACAATGAGGAAATCCATGATGAAAAAGAAATTGTCAATGGCTTTAAAGGTTCAGTATGCAGTTTCTGTAGAACTGCAGCACTTAGAAATATTTTCAACAGGCAAAGCATTCTGATCCCTCCCCCTCAGAGCCATATGTGGCTCTGCCCCCTTGTGGTCTGTTGAATTTCAAATTCAAGCTCTGTTTTTATTGGCTGATTCAAATTCAAGCTCTGTTTTTATTGGCTGGTTACAAACTCTGTTTTTATTGGCTGGAAAATGGCGGGTCACCTTTTCTTTTTAGAAATGCTTATTTACCACCTGGAGAAGCAAGGGGACAATATTTTTTTTTTTTTTTTTCAGAGATTACCTGGCTAACATCAGTCTGTCAGGAGGTAGTGACAGAGTGAAGAAATATGTTCATAAAAAAAGCTACATACTGAAGCTTTAATGATTATTTTGTCAATGTTGGAACTAGCCTTGCAACTAAAATACCTAAAGTGGATGGAGATGTGAACTCTTCAATTAATGGTTGTGTAAATAGTTTTTTTCTGAAAGGAACAGACAAAGAAGAAATAATGAATTTAGTAAACAAATTTTCAGACCAGAGATCTAAAGACTGTGCAGACATGGATATGATGTTTGTGAAAGAGCTAATGAGTCATGTTATTGTCCCTTTTACATATATATGTAATTTATCTTTTTCTACAGGAACATTCCCAGACAGAATGAAATAATAATAATAATAATAATAATGAATTCAATTTATAACTCACTTTTCATTAGTGAAAATCTCAAAGTGCTACACACATTCATACACCGGTAGCGGCAGACTACCATGCAAGGTGCTTTCCAGTCCTACCGGGAGCAACTCGGGGTTAAGTGTCTTGCCCAAGGACACAACGACACATGGTGTGGGGAACCGGGATTCAAACCGCCAACCTTCCGATCGGGGGACGACTGCCATTACCACTACGCCACGGCCGCCCCGATGAAAGTAGCTAAGGTTGTTCCACTCTTCAAAAATGGTGATAAATGTGCATTTACTAATTACAGACCAATTTTCCTTGTTGCCACAGTATTCAAAAATTTTAGAAAAATTATTTGTTAATAGATTGGACAAATTTATTGATGGGCAAAATATTTTAAGTGAAAGTCAGTATGGGTTTAGAGCAAAGAAGTCTACATCTATGGCTCTCATGGAGTTTATGGAAGAAATGACTACAGCTGTCGATAACAAACAATATGGTATAAGTATATTTGTCGATTTAAAAAAGGCTTTAGATACAATAGATCACACCACCATTCTCCTTTAGAAATTGAATGTGTATGGCATTAGAGGACCAGCGCTGCAGTGGGTACATAGTTATTTGAAAAATAGGAAGCAGTTCGTACAGATGGATTATGTAAGATCTGATTATTGTAATATACCTGTGGAGTTCCCCAAGGCGCTGTACTTGGACCTCAGTTGTTTATTTTATATGTTAATGATTTGGTAAATGTCTCAGGACTCCTCAGATGTATCCTCTTTGCAGATGATACTACTTTCTTTTGTTTAGGTGAGGATATGAATCTGATGTTGGAACTGATGAAGAAAGAGTTTGTCAAAATACAGACTTGGTTTAAACTAAACAAATTATCATTAAATCTAGAAAAGACCCATTATATGATATTTGGTAATAAAAAGAAAACTGCAGATGTCCAATTTACAATTGAGGATGGAGAGATCTGTAGAGTGAGTGAGATCAAGTTCTTGGGTGTTGTCATTGATGACAAAATAACTTGGAAAAAACATATAGACTCTGTAAAAATGAAAATCTCGAAATCCATTGCTGTACTGTATAAGGTTAGGGACCTATTGAATGACAAAGCGTTGTATCTGTTGTATAACACCATTATTGTTCCACATTTAATTTATTGCATTAATGTTTGGGGAAAAGCATGTAAAACTATTACAAAACCTATTTTTATTTTACAGAAAAGAGCCATAAGGATTATTGCAAGAAAACATTACTGTCATCCATCTAGTATATTATTTTTTCAATTGAAATTACTGATGTTCCATGATTTAGTAGATTACCATATTTTAATGATGATGTATAAAGCTCATAACAATGCACTACCCTTAAATATTCAGACACATTTTGTTAAAAGATCAAGCTGTTACAATCTAAAGGGAACTGATGTATTTGTAAAGACACAATATAGAACTAGTTTGAAAGGACGGTCTACCTCAGTCCAGGGAGTTGGACTGTAGCGTGTGATATAAGAAGAGCAATGTCAATGTTTGTGTTTAAAAAATGATAAAGAGTGAATTGTTGAAGAAATACGTATGAAGTAGTTCAATGTGTAGTATCTCGAAATTTGAAAATTGAGATGTGTTATTCATTTTTTTTATTATTACTTAAATATAATTATTGTTTGAAATGATTTTTTATTTTAAAAAGGGGCAGACACTAAGATATTTTCTTCTGCCGCCTTTCATTTTATATTTTCTTTTTTATACAAGAAATGTGTTTGTTGTGTTTTCTTTTTTTATAAAATGAATAAAAAAAAATAAAAAAAATAAAAAGGTTGACTTTCATTCCCTGTTCAATTCCAGGCCAGAAAAACACCCATTTCAAGAACTACAAACATTAACTAATCAAATTTCTCAGCAACAGGGGGCATTGGTGTAACGTTTGTTTTTGTTAGAATAAAGTTTGGTTGATTTTTACGTAACCTCCTTGTGTTACGTCTGCAGGCCTGCGTCCAAAACCTCCTGCTGGATGACAATGTAATCAATCCACCCTGAATTATAAAACTAACTAGATTTCTTCTGTCCCCAACACATTGCTTTTTGTTATTTAACTAGCCAAACATCATTTATTGAGGGTAATAATAATAATAATAATGTCACGTTTGTCATCTGTGTATGTTTCCATACAAGATGAAATTAGTCTCTGCATTTAACCCAACCAGTGGGGCAGTGGGCAGCTATTGAAAGCGCCCGGGGGGCAATTGGGGATGAGGTGTGCCGCCCATAGACACCACAAGGTATGCCGTGACTGGGGTTCAAACCTGGGTCCTTCGGGTCCCAAGTCGGTTCCCCTGCCTCTAAACCATCTTGGCCCCCTAACAGCCATCATGTTTAAGTCTAGAGTTTTGGATTATTGACAGAAACAGTCCAAAGTTATTTAAGAGTTTAATATCGCTCCTTCTGGTCAATTTATGTTTTTGCAGTTTGCTCAGAGAACATTTTGCTGTGAATTAATTTAGCTGCCCTGGCACCCACGCTCATACTCACAGTGTTGTAAATGTCTTAGAGTTTTAAGAGCAAAATAAATATTTTTGAGACGTGAAAGGATCTAAGTCCCTTTTTAAATTAAAGATTACACTGGAGGACAGTAAGAGGCTTTTTCCCCCTCTCTCAATAAACTTGAGGCAATTTCTTTGGTGCCCAGTGTGCTATGAATATTAAAGTGGTGTTACTGCTACTGCCTTAAGTACTAAACTTTGCAGGAGGTGCTGTAAAATGTATTATCTTACAGGAAATGTGACCTACTCAGTGCACACAAAATTATAGACAAGCAGAACATCCTTAATAAAAGAGAGAAAAACAACTGGATGAAAAAGGCTGATGGATGTTTGTGACCTCACTGGTTAGAGGATGTTAACAAATACTCTTCACCACCACAGCCTCTTCAAAATTCACCAATCCTGTGTTAATTATATAATCAGCTGTCTTTCTCTGCGTGCACAAACTTGTCAAAGATTCTTCAACAACAACAATAGACATTTTGTTAGACAAGCTGCAGTAGTGTAAGTATGCAAGTTGAGAATCTCCAGAAAAATAATGCAAAAATGAAAATAAATATATAAAAAACGTGAAAAACAAACCTATGCAAATGTTGAAAACAAGAACAAAACGATTAAAAAATGTTCACTGAACAAAACTGAAAGTTATGCACCATAACTCATGTTCCCTGAAGGAAGGGAACGAGGTGTAACACATTGACTATGGGAATTGCGCCCCCGCGCGGTTACCTGAAGTAATACAATCACGCCTTTATGGCAGGTGGGCGTCAGCGTCACCACAGAGGCCCCGCCCTCTTGGTATAAAGACGCCTGCGCCCATCCATCTTTCTCCAAGTGCACTTCACCGAGCTTGGGCATTGAAAAGGGCAAACATGTGTTGCACCTCGTTCCCTTCCTTCAGGGAACATGAATTATGGTGCATAACTTTCAGTTCCCTTATCAGTCATGTTCACTCGGTGCAACACATTGACTATGGGAACGTAATTCATTCACACCCTTGAAATGCTCAGGAAAAATGCATGCTTGTGAGAACTTCTGCCTTTATAATTTAGGCGTTTTGGCTGCTCTCTACTATGTGTTAGAGAGGACAGCCTGAGTGACATCACATGCAGTAACATCCAAACTATAGTATTTTGTAAACGTGTTTGTGGAACTCCAGTTTGCAGCAGCACAAATGTCTGCAACTGGTACACCCTTAAAAAGGGACCACGAGGCTGTTAGGTCTCGAGTGGAATGGGCGTGTACCCCAGAGGGCACCTGTTGACCTTTGCTGTTGTATGCCGTTTTTATGGCCTCAGTCACCTAGTGTGAGAGGCGCTGTTTTGACAGGGCTCTGCCGGCAGCTGGTTTAGCAAAACACACAAACAGCTGGTTTGTTTTTCTCCAACTGGCAGTTTTCTCAATGTAAGTACTCAAGGCCCTGACAGGACAGAGTGCTTTTAACCTCCTCTGTCCCTCAGGAGCTCAAAGTCCGGACTTCTGGGATTCAGAGTTGGAACCTTTGGCACATATGCGGGGTTAGGATGCAGGGTGACCTTTGACCCATCAGGGGCAAACTTTGTATACATTGGGTGCACAGATAAAGCGTGGAGGTCACCTACACGTTTAGCTGAGCAAAGAACCAAGAGTAGAGCAGTTTTATAAGATAGCAAATCTATCTTAATACTGCTTAGAGGCTCGAATGGATGCTCACACAAAGCGTCGAGGACTAACTGGAGGTCCCAGTCAGGGGCTAGAGTCCTGCTGGGGGGCCTTTTCCGTAGCACGTCCTTCATGAAACATATCATGAGAGGGTGGGCACCGGGTGTGTTACCTTCCCAGCCTTCGTGGCACGCCGATATGGCTGACAAAAACACCTTAATGGTGGAAAATGAGCGGCCTTTTTCCAGCAGGTCCTGTAAAAAGGTGAGGAGCTGGACCAAGTTGCAGGAATATGAGACAATATTTCTCTCTAGACACCAGGCCTCAAAAACACGCCATTTACGAGCATAGAGAGTCTGAGTTGACTGGGCTCTCGCTCCCTGTATCGTGTTTATAACATTACTGGGAAGGCCTGAGGCATTCAGCCTGTTCCTTTCAGCGGCCAAGCTGAGAATTGCCACAGTTCTGGACGTGGGTGGAGAAGCTGCCCGTGGGCTTGAGTCAGCAGGTCCCTGTAGGGGGACAGTTGCCATGGTGTCCCTGACAACAATGAGATCATTTCTGGGAACCACGGTTTCTGTGGCCACCTGGGGGCTATTAATATCAGGGAGAGGGCTCCCCTGCGTACACCTTCCAGTGTCACCTGAATTAAATGGACAGGTGGGAACGCATAATACAACACCCCTGCAAGCCAGTTGTGGGCCAGGGTATCTTTTCCCAGCGGTGCGTCTGTTTCCCTCAGTGAGAAGTACAGAGCGCAGTGCGTGCTGGTTTTGCAGGCGAACAGATAGATGGATGCCCGCCCGTATCGTGACCAGATCTGGTCCACGATCCTTGGGTTTAACCGCCATTCTGAGGCTAACAGCAGTCTGCCCCATGGTTTAGCTCTCTTGGGATGTGTGTCGCTCTCAGGGACAGAATTCTGGGGCCACACCACGTGAGCAGTTTGTGTGTCAGGCCGAGGAGGGCTCGGGACCTCGTCCCCCCTCTCTGTTGATGTAGGACACTGTTGTCCTGTTGTCCGATTTTATGAGGACATGCTGTTTTGTAATCAGCCCCTTTTTGTAAAAGAGCTTCATTGACAGATAAACAACCTTTAATTCTAGTAAGTTGATGTGGAGCCTTGCTTCCTGCTTTCCCCAGAGCGTTCTGGTTTCTGCAAACTGCTCCCCATCCTCCTTTTGAGGTGTCTGTTGTGATTACCACACCAGACAGGACTCGTCCCAGCGGGACGCCTGTTGTGAATACTGAGGGATCCCTCCAGGGTTCCAGGGCTGTCAGACACTCTTGGCTGATCAAAATCCTCCCTGCCCGCCTGAGGGGGGCAGGGCGTGCTTGTTTGTTTAGCCATAATTGCAGAGCATGCATTTTCAACAGTGCCTGAGGCACGCAGGGAATGGTTGCTGCCAGTAGGCCCAGGAGGCGTTGGCAGAGCTTGAGGGACACTCTCTGACCCAGTTGAAAACGTGCCAAGCAGAGGCGTATTGATGAAATCCGCTCCTCTGAAAGCTGTGCTCTGTACAAAATGGTGTTGACCTGTACGCCCAGAAATACGGTAATCTGTGATGGAGTCAGATCGCTTTTCTGCAGATTTATAACGAAGCCCAGAGCCTCCAGGTGCATCATCACCATGTGTGTTTGCAGCTGGGCTTGTGTTCTGTTGTTGGCAAGGATCAGAAGGTCGTCCAAATAATTCATAATTCGGACCCCCTGACCCTTGAGGTACGTCAGGGCTACGTCCAGGCACTTTGTAAAATAGCGTGGGGCAGTTTTTAATCCAAAAAGTAAAGCTAGGAATTCGTAAGCTTTCCCCTCGAATGCAAAGCGGAGATATTTCCTGTGTCTCTTCCAAATGCTCACGTGGAAATAAGCGTCTTTCAGATCCATCGTGCACGTGTAGTCTCCCGGTCTCACAGACTGGAGTACCTGTCTCAGTGTAAGCATCAGTTATTATTCTCCTGTTCAGTGCTCTGAGATCCAGTATCGATCTCAAGGTTTGGTTCCGTTTGGGCACGAGGAAGTATTTGCTGAAGTGGCCAGTAGAGGCTGACATTTTTTCGGGAATCCCACGGGTCACGGGATTCCCACGGGATTCCTGTGGGATGGGAATCGACTTAACTGTTATTCACGGGATTGGGACGGTACAGGATCGAAAGTTAACGGGAGCAGACGGGAGCGGGAAATATGTCGTGACAAAAAAAAAAAAACATGGAACGTCGCCATTTTGTAGTTCTCTTTCCACCAGCTTGCACTGTAACGCAAGTTAAAAGAACTACATGACCCAGGCCACTGCTTTCGCCGGAATTCAAAGAGTAGCAGCAATGGAGGGAGTAAAGACGAGCGGAGAGGTATCTGGATTGTGAAAGTAATGCCTTTATGCACTTTTGTTTACAAGTTTTGTGCAGTATTTTTGTTGATAAAATGAAAACATAAAAGTAATGTCACTGTTTTAAGGAAATTTCTCAATAAATGAGTAAAATGCAACATTCTATGTTGGGGTTTATTCAATTAACTGACCTCCAAATGAGCTAAAAACAGAGACTAAGGTGGTCCTCTGCAGGAAAATCTATAGAGATCACAGGCCATGTACTACGTTTTGTGCTCTTTAGTGATTTAATTTTTTTTTGTTTACATTAAGGCAAAAAATGCCTCCCTCTACTGCCACAGATGAACTGTTTCTGTTGCTATATCTATTTAAATCAAACTGCAAAACACAAAGTAGCCTAATCTTAAAAACATTGTGGTGAAGATTAAATCAAATTAATTGTATTGCTTACGAGTAAATTAGGAAGAAAAGATGGGAGCGGTACAGGAGCGGGAGTCATTTTGAATGGGAGCGGGATGGGAGTGGGAGTCATTGCACCAGGAGTGGGACGGGACAGGAATTAATTTTTTACTCAAGCCTGGGAGTGGGACGGGACAGGATTATTTTCTGTGGGAGTGAGACGGGACAGGAGTAGAAATTCACTCCCGTGTCACCCTCTAGTGGCCAATGTTCATGTCGCGCTTTGGAACAACACTTATTACTCCTTTCTGCAGCATTGTTGATATTTCCTCCCTCAAGACGTGTGCACGGTCTGGGTTTATATCTGACTTTAGCATCCCTGTGAACGGGGGCGGCCGCTTTCAGAACTGCAGGCGGAGCCCGTGACACACTGTTGACATCACCCACGTGTTTGGAAGACACTCCCTCCAGGCCTGCGCATGCGCTGTGAGCCACAGAGGCATCATGTTTATTGCGGGCTGCCTGTGCCTCGTGGGCACGTTAGGGGGAGCAACTGTTCCCCCTCGTTCGGCCCCGAGCGAGCTGACCTGTCCGCAAGCAGACGCCGTGAAGTTTGCCTGCTCCAAACAGACCCCAGACGTCCCGCTGCGGTTCATTGTCTGACCTGACACCTTGTGATCCACGAGGGAGGAGAGGTGCTTGCCCTCTCCCTTCATCGTGACTGTTTTCATAAAAATGTTGTTGTTGTTGTTGTTGTTGTTGTTGTTGTTGTTGTTGTTGTTGTTGTTGTTGTTGTTGTTGTTGTTGTTGTTGTTGCTGTTTTTTTTCTTTGAGTCGAGAACCACGGCAGTTTGTGCTTTTGGTACTTTATTTTCGTGTTTTGAAGAACAGAGATTTGTCTTTTTTTTTACACACACAGCAGAAACATTTTTTTTTGTGCACACACGAATGTCACCAGCTTTTCGTAGTCTTTTACAAATAAAGTCTGGGTTTAAATGTCTTGGTTCCCATACCACGTGGGCGGACGAACCTGCAAAACTGTGAAGCGGGCCCGTTTCGTCAGGCCCACTTCTGCCTTCCGTCCCGGTTCGTCGAGGAAGTTCTCGGCGGAACCGCTTGGCGAGGAACAAACCTGTTCCTGCTCCAGGACTGACCGGCCTGAGATTGACCTGCTGCGGGTCACTGCCACGGCTCCCTGTCGTAAGCTGGTCTTTTCTACGGGATACGGCGTGTGGCTGAGTGGTGACGAGGTTGCGCGGGTCTGCTCCCGCTGGTGTCTCGGGGGGGGGCTTTTCTCGGCATCCCCTCGTGCAACGCTTTAGCCTATTTCCTTCTTTGCTCCAGCCTGCTCTGGATACGTTCCAGAGCCCCCCTAAAGAGTCCCTTTGGCTCTATCAGGTGGTGAAGAAAGGGGTAACGCTGGCTTTCTGGCAGGTCCGTCAGAGTGAGCCACAGGTGGCACTGGGCGATGACCACTTCAGCCATGCATCTTCCCTGAGCTATGGCCGCGGTCCCCATCATGCGGAGCACGAAGTCAGTCGCTCTGCAGGCATCCACTAGGATGTCGGCCGCTATCTTTTTGTTTGAGGTTACCTAGAGCTCCTGTGGCTTCTCTGCCAGGTACTCCTGCATAATGGCCAAAGCGTTCATTGCGCGGACTGCGAAGCCCTGAGCTCGGTAGCATTTCTCGAGCTGGGCAGCCGAGGCGCGGCAGGCTTTGCTGGGCAGAGTTGGCTTTGCGCCCGACATCTTGGGGGCCAAGTGAGCCACCAGCTTGTCCTCCATCTGCGGGACGTTGGAGATGCTTGCTGCCACCATTCTGGCAACATCGAGGAACTATGAGAGCGGCAGAAGCATGGGAGCCCTGGGTTCAGCCTAGGTGCGAGTAAGCTCCGTCAGGAAATCTGGAAAAATCGGTATCCTGTGCCTCGTGGCCGACTGCTGCTTCGCGTAGAAGTAGGTGCCCGCCAACCTCGTAACCTGTTGGCGAGGTGGGGGTTCTGGCCAGGCGATCTGCAACGCGTCCGCTGCTCTGCGACACAAGTCGAACAAGGCGGGGATTGAAGCATCTGTCGCTGGCAGAGCTGCCGTCTGGTTCTGGGGGAATTCTTCTTCTTCCCCTTCGTCCTCGTTGTCAGCTTCTTCGTCTGAAATCTCACCCGAGGCTGTTAACGAGAGTTCGTCTGCGTTCATCAAGCCTCGTGTATCGAACTCGGCCGTCGAGTCCCCGACGGGTGCCGCCATGTCCATACTGTCCCCACATTCGACCTGTCCACTGTCCTCCAGATCAATGTTCTTGAGCTCCGGTGTGGGAGTGAGCGCCTCTGTGAGTTCCGGGTCCCATGTTGCCGCGGTGCCACCCATGGCCTTGGCCACGATGTCCATGCAGCGCTTCCTCACAGCCTCCAGCATCTGGCTGCAGTGTGGACAGGAGTCGGGGGATTCCAGCGCTGTCTTTGTGTGCAACATCCCCAGGCAGACGGGACATCCCTCGTGGGTGTCCGTCGCCGAGAGGGAGTAGCCGGAGCGGCTGGGGCAGGCTCGGGAGCTGGGGCTCGCTGGCCTGCTGTTCTTCTTAGCATTTTTTGCTTTTCGCTTCCCCTTCTCAGGCGCCATGGCTGAGAAAGTCGAGCTCGTTAGCAGTGCTAACGTCGTCCGAAGACGTCTCCTTCGTCGCATCGCTTTCGCTGGCTAGCTCGCTACTCGTTAGCGGGGTAGCGGTGTGACGCAGTTAGCGCCGTCGAACAAAGCTGTCTGCAAAGAGAGAAGAAAAAACCTAGCGGTTAAATAAAAGACGCTTGACTAACTTTCGCTAGCCCAGCCACACGCAGGAATTTTCTCTGTACGCTCAGTGTAGGGAGCAAGCTCATCTCCGGTGGTGCAATGTAGCTACAGAGAAGACCCACGAAGTTCAGGTGTAAGCGAGGTGAAGGGCAAAAAGAGAAAGATGGATGGGCGCAGGTGTCTTTATACCAAGAGGGCGGGGCCTCTGTGGTGACGCTGACGCCCTCCTGCCATAAAGGCGTGATTGTATTACTTCAGGTAAACGCGCGGGGGCGCAATTCCCATAGTCAGTGTGTTGCACCGAGTGAACATGACTGATAAGGGAATGACTGTTACACTGTGGACATTTCACAACAAGCCCCCAAAAATGAATTTAGGTTTACGGTCATGATCTGTGCGTTTTAAGTTACTTGAGTTTAATTTTTGTTCTTTCAGCAGTGAACTAACTCGCACGGAGACTTGGTGATTGTTTTTACAATGGATGTCCTTCCTGACACAGCCACAGACCACCGAGCTACCACAGCCCTCTGAGTGGAGCAGGGAGCTGCCATCTAGGGCGCCTGGGGGAGTAAATGGTGGAGGTTGCCTTGCTCAAGGGTCCAGAGTGGGGCACATGAAGGTGGAGGCAGGTTAAGTGCTTCACCTTTCCCGCCACATTTTGATGTTGTCGGTACCGGGAGTTGAACCAGCGATCATTCAATTACAGGCCCACCCTCTCTAACCTCTGCACCACCACTCCCCCACTAAACTTACTAGAGTTTATTTTTGTCTTTATTCCTCATCTGATTACTGTATTTGTTTTTCTGTTTCCAGTCACTCCTCAGTCCAGTCTGCCCCGCCCACTCCCACCTGGCCAACAGACTAAACCAAAGATTTCTAAAAGCTGGTCTTGAGTCATGACCTAAATCCTATAAACCTGTAGAGAGAATCAAAATCTGCTTTTTAAATAAGATTCTGTTAGGCCTAAAATACCTTGAAGACTTAACAACAGAAAGTAACTGAAACTGCAATCAAAGAGACCAAAGGAAGATTGTAGAGCCACGAGTACAGTTCAGAGGGTCATCGTTGACGTCAAAGGCTCTGCTGTCAGATTTGAAATGGTAACTTCTAGTAACCAAAGAAACTTTTGTGTTTTCAGCCATCACATGATTTCAAAAATTCTTGAAAAACTATTTGTAAACTAGCCTGGTTAAAACCAGACCCTTGTCCTTCACTTCGCTTCGTACTAGGGTCTGGGACTTCTCCCATAGACAACGATTTCTCTGGTCGATTTTTGACCGGACCAATCAGAGAACAGAAGGCGGAGTTTTGAACGACGTCGACTGACGTCGTCAGTTAAAATGGCTGCCGCCACGAAGGAATTTTCATGAAAACAAGGTAAAAAACTATTATTTCTTTGCTGAGAAAAAATATATTTCTTAGCTGACGTTATATCAGAAGTGTTCCTGAGCTTAACAGTTCCTAAATCAATTCACGAAATGGTCAAATCTGCTGGATTTAAATTGTTTCGGTTTGACATTTTCCAAACAGCCTCGGGTGCGCTACGAAAATAAATGATAAAAAATCGAATTTTATCTCAAATGTTTCATCTAGGCCAACAGTCAGTAAATTAGAGCCATATAATTACACACTGGTAGCAGAAAAAATATCCACCGAGTGGTTTCTGAGCTATTTATCTGATAGCCTGGACCTCGCCAGGCTAAACTAACAAAACTCTGCCTTCTGTTCTCTGATTGGTCCTGTCAAAAATCGACCGGAGAAATCGTTGTCTATGGGAGAAATCCCAGACCCTAGTACGAAGCGAAGTGAAGGACAAGGGTCTGGTTTTAACCAGGCTATTTGTGGGGCCAAGATGGTGTAGAGGCAGGGCTGCCGACTTGGGACCCGAAGGACCCAGGTTCGAACCCCGGCCACTACACACCTTGGGGTGTCTATGAGTGCACACCTATTTCCCCAGCTCCCCGGGCGCTTTCTATGGCTGCCCACTGCACCACCTGGTGGTGGTTAAATGCAGAGACAAATTTCGTCTTGTATGGGAAACATACACAGATGACAAAAATGACACATTTATTTCATTTATTTAAACAGACTAGATCAATTTATAGATAAACAAAATATTCTAAGCAACAGTCAGTATGGGTTTAGAGCAAAAAACTCTACATCAATGGCTCTCATGGAATTAATGGAACAAATAACTACTGCTGTCGATCAAAAACAATATTGTATCAGTATTTTTGTTGATTTAAAAAAAGCATTCGATACTATTGATCACACCATTCTCCTTGAAAAACTGAACAAATATGGTATTAGAGGACCAGCATTACAGTGGGTATCTAGCTACTTGAAAGATAGGAAACAATTTGTACAAATAAATGATGTAAGATCTGACCTCTGTAATATCACATGTGGAGTTCCCCAAGGCTCTGTACTTGGACCAAAGCTATTTATTTTATATGTGAATGACTTGGTAAATGTGTCAGGACTCCTTAAATGTGTACTTTTTGCTGATGATACCACATTTTTCTGTTTAGGTGAAGATATAGAACAAATGTTGGAATTGATAAAGACAGAATTTGTCAAGATACAAACTTGGTTTAAAATAAATAAATTATCATTAAATCTAGAAAAAACTAATTACATGATATTCAGTAATAAAAAGAAAACTGTTGATGTTCCACTCAAAATTGAGGGTGTTGAGATTTGTAGAGTGAGTGAGGTGAAGTTTTTGGGTGTTATCATTGATGACAAACTGACATGGAAACAACACATAAATTCTGTAAGAATAAAAATAGCTAAATCGATTGCAGTACTGTACAAAGTCAGAGACCTATTGAATGATAAAGCTCTGTATTTGTTGTATAACACAATCATTGTTCCACACTTAATCTATTGTATTGATGTTTGGGGGAATGTGTGTAAAACAATCACAAAGCCTATTTTTGTATTACAGAAAAGAGCTGTAAGAATTATCACTAGAAAACATTACCGTCATCCATCAAGTACATTATTTTATCAACTGAAGTTATTGAAGTTCCATGATTTGGTAGACTATAATATTTTATCAGTTATGTATAGGGCTCAAAATAATGCATTACCTTTAAATATCCAAATGCATTTTGTTAAAAGACAAAGTTGTTATAATCTTAAGGGGACAGAGATGTTTGTAAAACCACAATTCAGAACTAGTTTGAAGGGACGTTCTACCTCAATCCAGGGAATTAGATTATGGAATGGCTTGGAGAATGTAGTTAAAAATGCCAAGTCAATGTTTACATTTAAGAAAATGATCAAAACAAATGTGTTAAAAAATATATATGAAATAGCGTAATGTGTATTGTATTAGTTAGAAAATTAGAAAGAGTTAGTCATTTTGTACTGTTGGTTGAAGATTATTATTGTTTAATCTGATTGTTGGAAAAAAGGGGCAGATATAATAAGATTTATTCTTCTTTCTGCTACCTTTCATTTTTTTTTTATTTTGTACATTATCATTTATGGGATTGTCTTGTAATTGTAATTGTCTTGTGTCAGTAAGTCAGGCTCGTTTCCAGTGAGAGTTGGACTCTGCCAAGGTTGCCCTTTGTCACCGATTCTGTTCATAACTTTTATGGACAGAATTTCTAGGCGCAGCCAAGGTGTTGAGAGGATCCGTTTTGGTGGCCTTAGAATCGCTTCTCTGTTTTTTGCAGATGATGTGGTCCTATTGGCTTCATCAGGTCGTGATCTACAGCTTTCGCTGGAGCGGTTTGCAGCCGAGTGTGATGCGGCCGGGATGAGGATCAGTTCCTCCAAATCCGAGGCCATGGTCTTGAGCCGGAAAAGGGTAGCATGCCCTCTCCGGGTCGGGGAGGAGGTCCTGCCCCAAGTGGAGGAGTTTAAGTATCTCGGGGTCTTGTTCACGAATGAGGGAAAACTGGAGCGTGAGATCGATAGGCGGATAGGTGCAGCATCCGCAGTGAAGCGGGCGCTGTACCGGTCTGTCGTGGTGAAGAGAGAGCTGAGTCGAAAGGCAAAGCTCTCAATTTACCGATCGATCTACGTTCCCACCCTCATCTATGGTCATGAGCTTTGGGTTGTGACCGAAAGAACGAGATCTCGGATACAAGCGGCTGAAATGAGTTTTCTCCGCAGGGTGTCTGGACTCTCCCTTAGAGATAGGGTGAGAAGCTCAGTCATCCGGGAGGGACTCGGAGTAGAGCCGCTGCTTCTCCACATCGAGAGGAGCCAGTTGAGGTGGCTCGGGCATCTGGTTAGGATGCCTCCTGGACGCCTCCCTGGTGAGGTGTTCCGGGCATGTCCCACCGGGAGGAGACCCAGAGGAAGACCCAGGACACGCTGGAGGGACTATGTTTCTCGGCTGGCCTGGGAACGCCTTGGGATTCCCCCAGAGGAGCTGCTTCAAGTGGCTGGGGAGAGGGAAGTCTGGGCCTCCCTACTTAGGCTGCTACCCCCGCGACCCGACCCCGGATAAGCGGACTACAATGGATGGATGGATGGATGGATTGTCTTGTATTGTTTCTTTTGTAAAAATATGAACAAATTTAATAAACAAACATAAACATAAACATTTGAGTATAACCCATGTTCTTTGTAAGGTCTGTGCTGGTTTTATGTTATCATCTTAGTGGGTGTCACGACAGCCACTTCCTGGATGTCAGCTTTTGGATGTGGTTTTCACTCCCTGAATGATTGCTTGGATGAACGTTAAGTACTTTACAAGCCTCTGTCATCTCTCCACCCCCCTCATCTCGTCACCGTTATTGGATTTTGATTTTCAGAGCTTTCATTTTCCCTTCATTGTGTCAGACTCTAATCTAGTAAAACAGCAACCCACTCACAACATTCAGTTTATTTTTGTTAAAGCTGACTGTACATCACCTAGAAGAGGGCTTGACAGTTGGGGAAAAAAGTTAAATAAAAAATAAAATAAATGTACATTTTTTTGTGTTGAGAGTTCATGTAATTAGCTTTATAAACAAAAAAGTTTACAACATATCGCTTCTCTTGTCAAACTTTAGTTTGATCGCACAATTTTAGATCTGTACGAAAGTGTATTACATCATACAATAATGCTTATAATTTAAAGTTTAATATTTTTAATTTAGAATTTATCTTGCTTATAAACAGCCCAGGAAACAAAGTTTTATTTTTTTTTACATGCCAGGAAAACAGCACGCTTAACATTTTCTTGGTGAAAGCATTTCTTAAAAATCTGGAAAACTGAAAAATTACTTCTGTTCCTTCATTACTCCTCAGTTTTGTTTTATTATTATTATTTTTGTATTTACAGTTTTGTGAACCTTTTGCCATCATCTCCTTTTCATACTTTCGTACTATCTGCTCTTGCATGTTACATTCAATTTTATTTTCCCTTTTGTTCTTTGTAACTATAAAATTTTTTCTTAGACACATTAAAATGTTTTACTTTCAGCTTTTGCCTCATGTGTCTGACATTTGAATTATTCCTCCCAACAAACATCCATTCTAAATCACCACACATCCATGCTAGATTTGATCTCAGTTTGCTCTGCTCTGCTTAGATTTTACCAAGGTGAATAATAAGTCTAGCTGTCTGGGAGCCTATCTTGAGATCTATAAATATGTATATACTGTTCTTCATACTGTAAGTCAATATAAAGTCACATAGGAAAGCATAATCCCATCAAAGTATTATTTTACAGACTGCAGTTGGTAGGACAAATGCCTTATTACTTCTTTAAATAGCTTAATACATTACAATTATGACTTTGTTTGGATAACACTTTACATGCCAGTCATCTATGGGGTTAGAAAAATCTATTCATTATAACCAAAATGTAACACGCTGAGTACAAGTTTGGTGATGAAAATCTGCCCTGGAATTTTAGTATATTCTTTATTTTTCAATTCTATCTTTGTTTATTCAGGTTAGTCTCATTGAGCCACGAGGACACGTTTACAAGAGAGACGTGTTTTAAACAAAAAAACACACAGATGAGGTACAGACAACAATAGATAATCATAAACATATAAAATGAAAAAGTAAATAGAAGAATAGAAATAAAAACAAAAGGAAAAACAGCTTCCCATGGGCTCACCACCTATGGGAGGGGCCAAAGGGGTCGGGTGCAATGTGGGATGGGTGGTGGCCGAGGGCGGGGACCCTGGCGGTCTGATCCTCGGCTACAGAAGCTGGCCATTGGGACATGGAATGTCACCTCTCTGGTGGGGAAGGAGCCTGAGCTAGTGTGTGAGGTTGAGAGGTTCCGGCTAGAAATAGTCGGACTCACCTCAACGCATGGCTCTGGCTCTGGAACCAGTTTCCTTGAGAGGGGTTGGACACTCTTCCACTCTGGAGTTGCCCCTGGTGAGAGGCGCCGAGCAGGAGT
This sequence comes from Garcialebias charrua, assembly GCA_038048925.1. Classification (NCBI taxonomy): domain Eukaryota; kingdom Metazoa; phylum Chordata; class Actinopteri; order Cyprinodontiformes; family Rivulidae; genus Garcialebias; species Garcialebias charrua. Next base: position 40,681 of record JBBPBX010001904.1, on the reverse strand, counting down.
GGGCATACTTGTTGCCCCCCATCTTGGTGCCTGTACGTTGGGGTTCACCCCGGTGAACGAGAGGGTAGCCTCCCTTCGCCTACGTGTGGGGGGACGGGCTCTGACTGTTGTTTGTGCCTATGCGCCAAACGGCAGCGCAGATTACCCACCCTTTTTGGAGTCCTTGGAGGGGGTATTGGAGAGTGCGCCTCCTGGGGACTCCCTTGTTCTGCTGGGGGACTTCAACGCTCACGTGGGCAATGACAGTGAGACCTGGAGGGGTGTGGTTGGGAGGAACGGCCCCCCTGATCTGAACCCGAGTGGTGTTTTGTTGTTGGACTTCTGTGCTCGTCATGGATTGTCCATAACGAACACCATGTTCAGGCATAAGGGTGTACATATGTGCTCTTGGCACCAGGACACCCTAGGTCGCAGTTCGATGATCGACTTTGTTGTTGTCTCATCTGATCTGCGGCCGCATGTCCTGGACACTCGGGTGAAGAGAGGGGCGGAGCTGTCAACTGACCACTACCTGGTGGTGAGTTGGCTCCGATGGTGGGGGAGGATGCCGGTCAGACCTGGCAGACCCAAACGTATTGTGAGGGTCTGCTGGGAACGTCTGGCAGAGTCTCCCGTAAGACGGAGCTTTAACTCCCACCTCCGGGAGAGCTTTGAACACGTTCCGAGGGAGGCGGGGGACATTGAGTCCGAGTGGGCCATGTTCCGCGCCTCTATTGTCGAGGTAGCTTATCAGAGTTGTGGCCGCAAGGTTGTTGGTGCCTGTCGTGGTGGCAACCCTCGAACCCGGTGGTGGACACCGGCGGTGAGGGATGCTGTCAAGCTGAAGAAGGAGTCCTATTGGGCCTTTTTGGCCTGTGGGACCCCGGAAGCAGCAGATAGGTACCGGCAGTCCAAGCGGCATGCGGCTCGGGTGGTTGCTGAGGCAAAAACTCGGGCGTGGGAGGAGTTCGGAGAGGCCATGGAGAATGACTTCCGTACGGCTTCGAGGCGATTCTGGTCCACCATCCGGCGTCTCAGGGGGGGAAAGCGGTACGCGACCAACACCATTTATGGTGGGGATGGCGTGCTGTTGACCTCAACTCGGGATGTTGTGAGTCGGTGGGCGGAGTACTTCGAAGACCTCCTCAATCCTACTGGCACGTCTTCCACTGAGGAAGCGGAGCCTGGGGACTTTGGGTCGGGCTCTCCAATCTCTGGTGCTGAGGTCACCGAGGTGGTTAAAAAGCTCTGCGGTGGCAGGGCTCCAGGGGTGGATGAGATTCGCCCTGAGTTCCTTAGGGCTCTGGATGTTGTGGGGTTGTGTTGGCTTACGCGACTCTGCAATATTGCGTGGACATCGGGGGCAGTTCCCTTGGATTGGCAGACTGGGGTGGTGGTTCCCCTATTCAAAAAGGGGGACCGTAGGGTGTGTTCCAACTATAGGGGGATCACACTCTTAAGCCTCCCTGGTAAGGTCTATTCAGGGGTTCTGGAGAGGAGGGTCCGTCGGATAGTCGAACCTCGGATTCAGGAGGAGCAGTGTGGTTTTCGTGCTGGTCGTGGAACACTGGACCAGCTCTACACCCTCAGCAGGGTCCTGGAGGGTGCGTGGGAGTTTGCCCAACCAGTTTACATGTGCTTTGTGGACTTGGAAAAGGCATTCGACCGCGTCCCTCGGGGGGTTCTGTGGGGGGTACTCCGGGAGTATGGGGTACCAGGCCCATTGATATGGGCTGTTAGGTCCCTGTACGACCGGTGTCAGAGCTTGGTCCGCATTGCCGGCAGTAAGTCAGGCTCGTTTCCAGTGAGAGTTGGACTCCGCCAAGGTTGCCCTTTGTCACCGATTCTGTTCATAACTTTTATGGACAGAATTTCTAGGCGCAGCCAAGGTGTTGAGAGGATCCGTTTTGGTGGCCTTAGAATCACTTCTCTGTTTTTTGCAGATGATGTGGTCCTATTGGCTTCATCAGATCGTGATCTACAGCTTTCACTGGAGCGGTTTGCAGCCGAGTGTGATGCGGCCGGGATGAGGATCAGTTCCTCCAAATCCGAGGCCATGGTCTTGAGCCGGAAAAGGGTAGAGTGCCCTCTCCGGGTCGGGGAGGAGGTCCTGCCCCAAGTGGAGGAGTTTAAGTATCTCGGGGTCTTGTTCACGAATGAGGGAAAACTGGAGCGTGAGATCGATAGGCGGATAGGTGCAGCATCCGCAGTGAAGCGGGCGCTGTACCGGTCTGTCGTGGTGAAGAGAGAGCTGAGTCGAAAGGCAAAGCTCTCAATTTACCGATCGATCTACGTTCCCACCCTCATCTATGGTCATGAGCTTTGGGTTGTGACCGAAAGAACGAGATCTCGGATACAAGCGGCTGAAATGAGTTTTCTCCGCAGGGTGTCTGGACTCTCCCTTAGAGATAGGGTGAGAAGCTCAGTCATCCGGGAGGGACTCGGAGTAGAGCCGCTGCTTCTCCACATCGAGAGGAGCCAGTTGAGGTGGCTCGGGCATCTGGTTAGGATGCCTCCTGGACGCCTCCCTGGTGAGGTGTTCCGGGCATGTCCCACCGGGAGGAGACCCAGAGGAAGACCCAGGACACGCTGGAGGGACTATGTTTCTCGGCTGGCCTGGGAACGCCTTGGGATTCCCCCAGAGGAGCTGCTCCAAGTGGCTGGGGAGAGGGAAGTCTGGGCCTCCCTACTTAGGCTGCTACCCCCGCGACCCGACCCCGAATAAGCGGACGAAAATGGATGGATGGATGGATGGAAAAACAGCTACATTATAAAACGATGTAAAATACTAAAAACAACAGCAACATGTATGTGCTGGTTTTTGCCATGATCTTAGCAGATGTTTGAAGCCACTTAGAGAGGTCAAGGTCGAGAGCTTCAGATCTTTTTGCAAGATATTCCAGGAGATGAGAGCGGAGTAGGAGAAGGTCCTTTTGTCTAGTTCAGTCCTCACTGAGGGAACACTGCAGGTAATAATGTCTTGAGAGCGCACGCTGTAGCTGCACTCATGCAGTGACATGTAGGAGGAGATGTATGAAAGCAACAGACCAAGAAGTGTATACTTTACTAGTACAGTAGACCCTCGTTTATCGCAGGGGATCCGTACCCTGAAACCCCGCAATAAGGGAAAAACCGTGAAGAAGGAATGGTAGTACAAGTACTTTGTATGAATGCCTGAGTCTCCTTTACTCGGTCTATTCTACTCTGGGTCAAAATCTTATTGAGATCATGTTATCTTGTAAACTATATCAAATCTGTGTGAGTGCACATAGAAAAAAGTAAAGTATCTATGAAATATAAGCACTGCATGAGGCTCTAATAAATAAATAAATAAATGGAACAGTTTCTTAGGATTTCAAAAAAGGTGTTCAATACTGTACAAGATCAACTGGACTTTATTTAAAGTCCATGTTGATCTTGTATTGAACGCCTTTTTTTGATTTTATCATGTCCTGGACGACTGAGAATCTTCACCAGCATAGCGATTTGTGTTGGATTGTTGCAAAGTTAGTTTGTCTAATTGATAACAAAAGACTTAAGTCACTTTATAATATGGCAAATAAATAATAAATACAAGTCGCCTTTAATTTGAATACAGATGGATGTGGACTCTGACCATCAAGCAGGACCTGCTGGTGGAAAGTGATTTTGATATTGGTGAAATGAGAGTTTTACCCCTGTGGAATTAGTCAATTCTACTGTTGAACACTGAGTGGCACCTCATCAGCCATTTTTCATCTCACTGCTGCTGACATTAAGGGTCTGCCTTCATTAAAAACTCAGTTTGACACATTTGAAGGCTTTTTGTTTTGGCTGCCAGGTGGTGAAAGAGAGAGTCTTAGCCCGTGAATCAAATTTGTGATCACTGCCTTTTTATTTTTATTTTTTTCAAAGGTGCACTAGCTGGATAAAGTTCAGCAAAGTCTTTTTTCTGCTTAAATCTATGCTATCAATACTTCCCTGCTTTAATGATGTTTTGGTAGATTATGTATCACTGTTGGTAAAGAGTGTCTGTGGGTGTGAAACAACACCTTCATACTGAGCTGTGCACATTTATCAGTAAAACTGTTTGACAAAACACAGGTAATCTAAATAGGAGCAAGCAGCAGACTTCAAGGTAAAAGCTTAATAAAATGCACTATGAGAGGCAAAATATTTGACCTGTGTCCATGTGACACAGAGATCAAGTTAATACTTATTTTCATGAAAAACAGGATGTTTTTCCTAATATCACAATATTCAGCAACTCCAAAATTGGTATGAAAACTTTCTTGTAACAGCTGTGTTAATCATTTAATATCAAATGTGTTTGTCTGTTCTACATGTAACACTATTTTGTTTCTGAAATAATTGTATTTCTGTTCTGAATATTTTGTAAAAAAAGAGTTTTTTTTTAAAATGATTTCAAGAAGAAATTGGTTTACAGTAATTTGCATGAAATCTGTCCCTTTGCTTGTTTTTTTGTGTTGTAGTGAAACTTTCTAGATGCAACACAACGCTATAAAACACAGACAAATTCAAATTCAAATTAAATTCAAACAGAATAGACAAATCTTAATAGTTCAGGTTTTTGCTCATTTTTGTTTGTTACTGGTGACATCTAACACATTAATTCATTGATTCACATCACTGACTGAGTAAAACTTTATATTTGTTAAATGGTTTTTACTTTATTTACAACAAAGTAGTAATTTGGCAAACAAATCTATTTTGTTTTTTATTTTGTCACTGGCAGAGAGCCATTTTATAACGTGTTTCAGGAAAATTCATCTGTTTGGCCCTAATTAGGAAATTCACGCTGTGTAAGGTTGTTTCTGTTTATCTTCATTTAGTGCTTATGAGCTTGGATTTGTTTGGAGATGCATTTGCTTGGCTGTGATTTTTCAGCACAAAATGTTTTGAGTCGGTTTAGCGAGGGGAAAATACGAGTTTGTTTGCCAGATATTTGGTGCATGGATGCGTTTTTTTTGTCATTTGTTTTTATTCTGTCAAGGGACATAATTGTGCTATATAGTAAAAGTTTGGGCAGGAGCACTTTTTTACAGGTGTGGTAGTTAACGTATTTTCCGACGTACAAGTCACGCCGCTGTATAAGTTGCATCGGTCAAAATATGCCTATTAAAGAGGGGAAAAAACATAAATACGTCACTTCACTGTATAAGTCACATCTATTATGCGTCACAGATGACCACCTAGAGACGCGGGCTAGTGTTGTGCCAAAAATTGATTGGCTGCCAAATGGCAGGAGTGTGCACGGGAGGGACTTTAACAAGAATTTAACAAGATTAATACTTAAAATAAATTATTTGTTTGCTCGACATCATAGTAAATGTGTGTCTCAGTTTAACTTTTCCTTAATAAATGCACTTTAATGGTTAAATCAGCTGCATTTCGCATGGGCAGGGCAACAAAACGCAGCTGATTTGACGTTTGCTCCAGGAATTCCGGAGCGAGACGACAGTGGTTTTGTAAGGCAAGCCAAGTGTCTGATTCAGGGGTCACCAACCTTTTTGAAACTGAGAGCTATACGTGGGTACAGAGTCATACAAAGGGCACCAGTTCGACAGTCTCTTCGGAAATAACAAAGCGTAAATTGGGGAAAAAAAAGTATAATAAACATATTTTTAAGAACATATTTTTAAGATAGACATTTTAATATATATATAAATACAAAAAAAGAATAACAACTGAATAAAATGAAATTTTAAATGCAGCTAAGTAGTGAGTTGTGCTATTTTTAGAACAGCGCTAAGGGCACCTCAAATGGTCCTTGGGGGCCACGTTTACTTATTAATGAGACACTTGGCTTGTCATATCACTTGAGTGCCCTCTAGCTGCTAAAAATGGTAGTTTTCAATATTTTCCATGTCAGAATGAATGAAATTGTCAGATCTCAGCCAAAAATCAGGTTATAAATATGGGGAGGGAAAAAAAAACAAATATGTTTTTTATTTTTATTTTTATTAAATTTATTCATCCATCCATCCATCCATCCATTTTCTTCCGCTTATCCGGGGTCGGGTCGCGGGGGTAGCAGCCTAAGTAGGGAGGCCCAGACTTCCCTCTCCCCAGCCACTTGGAGCAGCTCCTCTGGGGGAATCCCAAGGCGTTCCCAGGCCAGCCGAGAAACATAGTCCCTCCAGCGTATCCTGGGTCTTCCTCTGGGTCTCCTCCCGGTGGGACATGCCCGGAACACCTCACCAGGGAGGCGTCCAGGAGGCATCCTAACCAGATGCCCGAGCCACCTCAACTGGCTCCTCTCGATGTGGAGAAGCAGCGGCTCTACTCCAAGTCCCTCCCGGATGACTGAGCTTCTCACCCTATCTCTAAGGGAGAGTCCAGACACCCTGCGGAGAAAACTCATTTCAGCCGCTTGTATCCGAGATCTTGTTCTTTCGGTCATAACCCAAAGCTCATGACCATAGATGAGGGTGGGAACGTAGATCGATCGGTAAATTGAGAGCTTTGCCTTTTGACTCAGCTCTCTCTTCACCACGACAGACCGGTACAGCGCCCGCTTCACTACGGACACTGCACCTATCC
>JBBPBX010001903.1:84173-96382 GCA_038048925.1 Garcialebias charrua | reverse complement strand
TCAATGTCCCCCGCCTCCCTCGGAACTGTTCAAAGCTCTCCCGGAGGTGGGAGTTAAAGCTCCGTCTTACGGGAGACTCTGCCAGACGTTCCCAGCAGACCCTCACAATACGTTTGGGTCTGCCAGGTCTGACCGGCATCCTCCCCCACCATCTGAGCCAACTCACCACCAGGTAGTGGTCAGTTGACAGCTCCGCCCCTCTCTTCACCCGAGTGTCCAGGACATGCGGCCGCAGATCAGATGAGACGACAACAAAGTCGATCATCGAACTGCGACCTAGGGTGTCCTGGTGCCAAGAGCACATATGTACACCCTTATGCCTGAACATGGTGTTCGTTATGGACAATCCATGACGAGCACAGAAGTCCAACAACAGAACACCACTCGGGTTCAGATCAGGGGGGCCGTTCCTCCCAACCACACCCCTCCAGGTCTCACTGTCATTGCCCACGTGAGCGTTGAAGTCCCCCAGTAGAACAAGGGAGTCCCCAGGAGGCGCACTCTCCAATACCCCCTCCAAGGACTCCAAAAAGGGTGGGTAATCTGCGCTGCCGTTTGGTGCATAGGCACAAACAACAGTCAGAGCCCGTCCCCCCACACGTAGGCGAAGGGAGGCTACCCTCTCGTTCACCGGGGTGAACCCCAACGTACAGGCACCAAGATGGGGGGCAACAAGTATGCCCACTCCTGCTCGGCGCCTCTCACCAGGGGCAACTCCAGAGTGGAAGAGTGTCCAACCCCTCTCAAGGAAACTGGTTCCAGAGCCAGAGCCATGCGTTGAGGTGAGTCCGACTATTTCTAGTCGGAACCTCTCAACCTCACACACTAGCTCAGGCTCCTTCCCCACCAGAGAGGTGACATTCCATGTCCCAATGGCCAGCTTCTGTAGCCGAGGATCAGACCGCCAGGTCCCGCCCTCGGCCACCACCCATCCCACATTGCACCCGACCCCTTTGGCCCCTCCCATAGGTGGTGAGCCCATGGGACAGAAGATAAATGTCACAAAGGACAAACAAGAGAACTGAAACCAAAAACACAAACTATCCCAACCAGACGTCCAGAATCTGACACTTTTGGCCATTTATCCAAATCCTCGGCTCGTCCATGAATAAAAATATTTAAACATCAAAATATTTAACTTTACAAATAGTTTACCAGCAAAATACATTCAGATCTTGTCAAATCCTTTAAAAAATTTTTAACTTTGCGGTGGTGGACTTCTCTGACCTGCACAATCCCACCAGCACGTCTTCCACGGAGGAAGCTGCGTTTTGTGGTTGGTCTGTCCATAACTGTGGCTGAGGTCATCGAGGTCATCGAGGTCATCGAGGTCATCGAGGCAGTTAAAAAGCTAATCTCTCAGAGTTCACGATGTTTTATCAGAAAATGTCGCTCCTTCAGTTTCGCTGAAGCTCGGCAGCAAAGAACCAGAATGAAAATCAAACAAGCGACTGGTGAACAGCTGAGTTTGTGTTTGTAGAGTCTGAGCAGCTGGTGCTGCACCTCCGGGTCATCAACGGGTCTCTAATGTGTTCAGAACCAGTATTGATGTGATGAAAGTGCACACGTTCTGAAATCATGCAGTCATTTCAGGGCAGCGTTGTTTCAGAATAAATCCATATAAATGTGTGAGTGGCTGAAGGCTCAGGTGAGAGGAATGGCCGAGGGAAAGTTTGTCTCTGTTAGCAAAATATCTCATGAACCACTCAACTCAACAATTTTCATTAAACTTTCATAAAGTAAGCCAATGATCTTCAGCAGATGGCTACACTTGACTGAGTTTTACAGATACTGAGCAACAGTTTGATGAGATAGTAGCTGAGAGTCATCCACAACACGCACTCTGAGTGTCAAACTCTTTTAAACCAGAGAAGGAAAATTAAAATGAAGTTCAATCCAAAGGACAAAATAAATCAAACACAAGCTGTAAATATCAAATAATTCATATCAAAGTTAAAGTCAAAGTCAACTTTATTGTCAAAACTGCAATATGTACAGGACATACACAGGATTGAAATTGCATTTCTCTCTGTCCCTCGGTGCAACAGTAAACATTTAAACACTAAAACACTAAAACATTTAATAAACATAAGCATAAAATGAAATAATAAAAGTGTAATACTGTCCTGAGTTTTTGCATAGTAGTTTTTGCATAGTAGTAGTATGAAAGTATGAAAAGTTACACCAACACTAAAACACTAAACATTTAATAAACACTAAAACACTAAACATTTAATAAACATAAGCATAAAATGAAATAACAAAAGTGTAATACTGTCCTGAGTTTTTGCATAGTAGTATAAAAGTGTAAAAAGTATATCTATAAAATAAAATGAAAGTTCTGGCATTGACATTTGTAATAGAGTGACATAGTCACTGATATAGAAAGATGTGTGAATGACTTTAATTCAAAATATGTTGAATTTTAAACAAATATAACATTTTAAAAAGCTCATTAGCGTCAAATGTCAATCAAATCAATAAAAAAATTATAACAAAAATTTTAAATCTGCTGTTGGTCAAAGTGCTACAAACAAACAAACAAAAACAAGAGCAACAACAAAAATTACAGATATAACATAAAAGAAAAAAGTTTTAAATGAAACAAAAACACAAACTCTTAATCTGGATTAAAGAAATGAAAGAAAACATTCTGATCCACATTAGCTGAAGTCTGAGACCCGACTCAGCAGAACTTTAATGGCTCTCTTTTTTAATGATTATATTTGTCTGTTTTTCCCATTAACTAAAGATAGATGAAGAATTGAAAGTTAATCTTTTCTTCTTGGTGAACGAGTCGTCTGCTCGGGTTTTAATTTAAATGAGGCATGTATGGATTCAGTCCACCGCAGATCAGGGAGTTGGTTCTGACTTTTAAAATGTCATGGACCGGATGTGAGTGCAGCCGGGCCGTGTCTGGCCCGCGGGCCTTCACTTTGACTCGTGCTCTGAGCAGATAACTCGTGCTGCTTTAAGGTTTGACCCAAACGGTGGAATGCATTCCTCTGAGGATGTCTTTAATCTTCATTTGTGTACCGTATTTTCCGCCTGATGAGTCTCACCTTTCTATAAGTCGCTTTGTCCAATTATTGGCAATAAATTGGAAAAATCCATAAACATGTTGCACCTTTATTTAAGTCGCATCTATTATGCGTCACCGCTAGCGCGTCATTTGCCCTGCTGAAAATGGCGGCCACAGAAGCATGCACGGAAGGACTTTTAACAAGATTAACACGGTAAAAACAATTATTTGTCTGCTGAAAATTATAGCAAAGATGTGTCTTAGCTTAACTTTCCTTAATAAATTCACGTAATGGTCAAATCTGCTGGATTTAAATTGTTTCGCTTTGACGTCTTCCAAACGGTCGCGCTCGCTGCAAAAATAAATTATAAATAAATCTAATTTTAGCTCAAACAACTCCAACAGCTATCAGTTTGTAAATGACCACCAAGTAATTACTTTCTGTAAGTTTAAAGAAAATCTGTCCTGTAGTTCATGAGTTATTTAGATAAATAATAACCGTTTTTGCCAACAAACACAGCGAACATACCTCCAGAGCAGGAGGCCGGGCTGCGACAGAGTCAGTCCAACCAGAGGAGGCTTTTTTCGGACACATGAGATGGGAACGGTCGGTGTACCCTAGCGGCAGAAAGTGGTACTGCACCATTTTTTGCCAAAATGAAAAACTGTCATATCTGAGCCAAAAATTGGTCTAAAAACATGGGAAAAAATCCATAAACAAGTCTCACCTCTCTATTAGTTGCAGGACATGCAAATTAGTCAAAAAGGTGCGACTTGTAGACCGGATAATATGGTAAATATAATTTACTGTTCCTCCTGGATTAATAATCCCACATGAACTGAGTCACCAGTTTACTCAGCATCAGCTGTTTCCTGTTGGACCACTTTGAAACACAATACTTGTTTCATTGTCTCATAAACTCATCCCTGTCCTGAGAGTTCCACTTCCCTGAAGACACTCTGTGAGCCAGCACACCAGCACTGTGTTCCTCCAGGAGCTGCTGTGTTGGCGCGAGCATCCCGACCCGACCTTCTGCACATTTGGACCGGCCTTAACTGGATTAGTCCTGCCTAACTTCATTTGCTGCCCTCAGTTTCCACCACATGTCATCTTCCTGCTCGTTCTCAACAACTTCTAAATGACACCATTATGGGTTTGCCCTGAAGGCCGGGCTCCAGCAGAACCGGCTCATGACTCTCATTATCAGGCAGCATCTTAAACCGACCAGAACCCACTGGCTCCCACAGATAGGCAGAAAATAAAATATGGTTTGAATGTGATGATGTTGGTGGATGTGTGTCTCTTTAATGCTGGTTTTATGGAGCTGCGTTCACGCAGCAACAGTTGGTGGATGGTGCTTAAAGTTTGTCAACTCTTTAAAATGTTTTATATTTCTGTATAAAAATGATCTAAAACCTCTTCAGACCTTCACACAAGTCCCAGAAGTAGATAAGAGAACCCAGTTAAACAAATGAGACTAAAATATTACACTTGGTCATTTATTTATTGAGAAAAATTATCCAATATTACATATTTATGAGTGGTAAGAATATGTGAACCTTTGCTCTCAGTATCTGGTGTGAGCCCCCCCAACCCCATGCAGTAATAACTTCAACTAAATGTTTCTGGTAACTGTTGATCAGGCCTGCTCACCTTGAAGGACATGGAGTCCACTCCTCCGTACAGAACATCTTCAACTCTGGACGTTCAGAGTCAGCTTCTTTATTGTCATTCGCATGAGGTGGAATGAAATCATGTACACAGGGTTCCAGTTACATCCAACAATAAAATGTAAAATAAAAATAGTAATAACCTCTAAGATATGAACTAAGAAAAACATAAAATAAAAATACACTAAGCATTAATATCATAGAAAAACATTACTTCGAACAGCAGCACGAACATGAGTCTGTGTGAGCAGATGGGCACGAATGAACACATCAACATGAAACCGATCAGCATCAACATGACGTGATATTTCACAGTGATTATTCTGGTTATTTATTCATGAGTCTAACAGCCGAAGCTGTTCCTCAGTCTAGTGGTTCTACACTTAATGCTCCTCAACCGCCTTCCTGAGGGGAGTGGGGCAAAAAATGTGTGTGCTGGGTGAATGTGGTCCTTCATGATGCAGGTGGCCCTCTTCCTGCATCAAGAGGTGTAGATGTCCGTGATGGTGGGCAGGTTGACTACAACAGTCTTCTGTGCAGCCTTCACCACTCTCTGTAGAGCTTTTCTTTTTGCAGCTTGTGTTCTTCATACCAGAAAGGTGTGGTGACATAGATAATACATGGCTAGTGTTGAAATAATCATTATTTTTAATATATATATATATCGTATATAATATATATACACTATATAAATAGGATGCCCTTCCTGACACAACCACAGACCACCGAGCTACCACAACCCTCTGTGTGGAGCAGATGGTGTTTCACTTTGATGTTGTTGGTACAGGGGCTTGAACCGGCGATCTTCCGATCACAAGCTCACCTTCTTAACCTCTGTGCCACCTCAGACTGGTCCCCAGTAAGTCAACTGGACACAGAACCAGTCTGACATTTAGAACAACACTGGCTCGTGTGGTGCCAGACTGATATCTTTAATGAAACAATGAAAGTCTGAAAATGTGTTAAAATTTATTTATTTATATCTATTTAGTCTTTTAAACATAAACAAGGAAAGTGAAGAATGTAGGACTGAGGGTTGCAACTCTAAATGTGGGGACAATGACAGGCAAAGGTAGAGAGCTGGCTGACATGATGCAGAGAAGAAAGGTAGATGTTTTATGTGTCCAAGAGACCAAGTGGAAGGGCAGCAAGGCTCGCAGTATTGGAGCAGGGTTCAAACTGTTTTACCATGGTGTGGATAGAAAGAGAAATGGAGTAGGGGTGGTCCTGAAGGAGGAGTTGGCAAAGAATGTAGTAGAGGTGAAGAGAGTGTCAGATAGGGTGATGTGTCTAAAGGTAGAAGTAGAAGGTCTGATGCTAAACATAGTAAGTGGTTATGCTCCACAGGTTGGATGTGATGGGGAGGAGAAAGATACATTTTGGAAAGATTTGGATGAAGTGATAGAGAGTATTCCCAGGGAGGAAAGAGTGGTGATTGGAGCAGACCTGAATGGACATGTTGGTGAAGGAAACAGAGGGGATGAGGAAGTGATGGGTAGGTTTGGTGTCAAGGAAAGAAACCAGGAAGGACAGATGGTGGTGGATTTTGCCAAGAGAATGGAAATGGCTATAGTCAATACCTATTTCCAAAAGAGGGAGGAACATAGAGTGACCTATAAGAGTGGAGGAAGGAGTACACAGGTCGACTACATTCTGTGTAGAAGAGGAAACCTGAGGGAGATTGGAGACTGTAAGGTTGTGGCAGGGGAGAGCGTGGCCAGACAGCATCGGATGGTTGTGTGTAGAATGACTGTTGTTGCGAAGAAGAGAAAAAGAGTAAAACCAGAGAAGAAGACCAAATGGTGGAAGCTAAAGAAGGAAGAATGTTGTGAGAAATTCAGAGACGAGCTGTTAAAGGCTCTGGGTGGTAAGAAAGAGCTTCCAAGTGACTGGGCTACTACAGCAACAGTAATTAGAGAGACAGGTAGGAAGGTACTTGGTGTGTCATCTGGACAGAGAATGGATGATAAGGAAACCTGGTGGTGGAATAGTGAAGTGCAGGATGCCATTCAAAGAAAGAGATTAGCCAAGAAGAAATATGACAGTGAGAGGACTGAAGAGAGGAGACAGGAATATAAGGAGATGGGACATAGAGCAAAGAGGGAAGTAGCTAAGGCAAAGCAGAGGGCGTACAATGAGTTATATGGGAGACTGGACACTAAAGAGGGCGAGAAGGACTTGTACCGATTGGCAAGACAGAGGGATCAGGCTGGAAAGGATGTGCAGCAGGTTAGGCTTATTAAAGATGGGAATGGGAATGTTCTAACAAGTGAGGAGAGTGTGATGGGAAGATGGAAGGATTACTTTGAGGAGCTAATGAATGAAGAGAATGAAAGAGAAAGAAGAGTGGAGGTCATAGAAACTGTGGACCAGGAAGTGGGAAAGATTAGTGAGGGTGAAGTCCGGAAAGCTCTGAAAAGAATGAAGAAGGGGAAGGCAGTAGGACCTGATGACATACCAGTGGAGGTTTGGAAATGTCTTGGAGAGATGGCAGTGAGGTTTTTGACTCAAATATTTAATGGAATATTTGAGGGTGAGAAAATGCCTGAAGAATGGAGAAGAAGTGTGCTGGTTCCCATTTTTAAGAACAAGGGTGATGTACAGAGTTGTAGCAACTACAGGGGAATTAAGTTGATGAGCCACACGATGAAGATCTGGGAGAGAGTTGTGGAAGGAAGGCTTAGACAAGAGGTGACTATCTGTGAGCAGCAGTATGGTTTCATGCCAAGAAAGAGCACCACAGATGCCATCTTTGCTTTGAGGATGTTGATAGAGAAGTACAGAGAGGGTCAGAAAGAACTCCATTGTGTGTTTGTGGATTTAGAAAAAGCATATGACAGGGTACCAAGAGAAGAGGTGTGGTATTGCATGAGGAAATCTGGAGTGGCAGAAAAGTATGTTAGACTGGTACAGGACATGTATGAAGACAGCAGGACAGTGGTGAGATGTGCTGTAGGAGTGACAGATAGCTTCAAGGTGGCGGTGGGATTGCATCAAGGATCGGCTCTGAGCCCCTTCTTGTTTGCTCTGGTGATGGACCGACTAACAGATGAGGTCAGGCAGGAATCCCCATGGACTAATAATAATAATAATAATGAATTCCATTTATAATGCACTTTTCCATCCATCCATCCATCCATTTTCTTCCGCTTATCCGGGGTCGGGTCGCGGGGGTAGCAGCCTAAGTAGGGAGGCCCAGACTTCCCTCTCCCCAGCCACTTGGAGCAGCTCCTCTGGGGGAATCCCAAGGCGTTCCCAGGCCAGCCGAGAAACATAGTCCCTCCAGCGTATCCTGGGTCTTCCTCTGGGTCTCCTCCCGGTGGGACATGCCCGGAACACCTCACCAGGGAGGCGTCCAGGAGGCATCCTAACCAGATGCCCGAGCCACCTCAACTGGCTCCTCTCGATGATTATAATGCACTTTTCATTAATAAAAATCTCAAAGTGCTACAAAGTGTAACAAAGCAAAGATCAAAATAAAACAAGTGATAAAATCAAATAAAATCAATAATAATATCGACTAAGATCAAAGATAAAATCATGTGGATGCAGATTAGGCTTGCTTAAAAAATAAATAAAATAAAACAAGTGATAAAATCAAGTAAAATCAATAATGATATCAGCTAAGATCAAAGATAAAATCATGTGGAGGCAGAATAGGCTTGCTTAAAAAGAAAAGTCTTTATGCTGCTTTTAAAGTCAACCAGTGACTGTGGAGCTCTCAGGTCGTCAGGGAGGGAGTTCCACAGGCGGGGGGCAGCCACACAGAATGCTCGGTCTCCCATGGTCCTCAATTTGGTCCGAGGAATATGAAGGAAATTACTGTTCTGTGATCGTAGAGACCGGGTGGATGAATATGGTGCAAGAATGTCCTTTAGATAGTCAGGTGAAGTGCCGTGCAAGCATTGATGTGTAATGAGAGCAGTTTTGTACTGAATTCTGTAGGTGACAGGAAGCCAATGGAGGTTATGGAGAATGGGTGTAATATGTTCAAATTTACGAACTCTCAACAGAATCCTTGCTGCACTGTTTTGAATGTATTGAAGTTTCTGAAGGTTTTTGCCAGGGATTCCAATAAACAGGGAGTTGCAGTAGTCGAGCCTGGAGGAGACAAAGGCATGGACGAGTTTCTCAGCATCAGGAAAAGTCAGAGATGGGCGAAGTCTGGAGATGTTTCGAAGATGGAAGAAGCAGGTTTTAAACAGATGCTTAATGTGATTTTCAAATGTAAGATGAGAGTCCATTTTTATTCCAAGATTTGTAACAGAGGTGGAGAGGGGGATGTCTTGACCAGAGAAGGAGATTGTTGTTAAAGTTGATGTTTGTATCTGGTGAGGGGTGCCAATCAATATGGCCTCAGTCTTCGAGCAGTTTAATTGAAGAAAATTCTGATTCATCCATGCCTTTATTTCCTCCAGGCAGGCAGAGAGAACAGTGAGTGAAGACGGAGATAGGGATGATGATGATGTTCCAGTCCTGATGTAAAGCTGTGTGTCGTCGGCATAGCAGTGAAAAGAAATGTTGAACTGATTAATAATTTGACCTAAAGGCAGCATGTAGAGGGAAAACAGCAGGGGCCCCAGAACTGACCCCTGAGGGACACCACAGGAGACACCGACTGTCTGGGAAGTGGCATTGCCAAGGCTAACACATTCCAGCCTATCGGAGAGGAAAGATTTGAACCAGTCCAGGACAGTGTCACAGAGACCGACCTCCACATGAAGACGGTGGAGGAGGATACTATGGTCCACAGTGTCGAAGGCTGCAGTGAGGTCAAGGAGGACAAGGATGGAGGGAGAACCAGTGTCAGCAGCCATGAGGACATCATTTGTTACTCTCAGCAGTGCAGTCTCAGTACTGTGAGCTGCTCTGAATCCAGACTGGAACTTCTCATACAGAGAGTGTTGCTGTAGGTGGTCCTGCAGCTGAGCAGCAACTGTTTTCTCCAGCACTTTGGACAGAAATGGGAGGTGGGAAATTGGGCGGTAGTTAGAAAAATTGTCGGGATCCAAATTAGATTTTTTCAGAAGAGGCCTAATGATGGCAGTTTTTAGAGGCACTGGAACATGACCAGATTGTAGAGACTTGTTTATTATTTGTGTGATTAATGGGCTTATTGCAAAGTGATTGGATTTTATGAGAGACGAGGGGAAGGGATCCAGGGCGCAGGATGAAGGCTTCATTTTCTTTACGATGGTCTCCACCTCACTCTGACTATGATGTTTGCAGATGACATTGTGATCTGTGGTGAGAACAGGGACCAAGTGGAAGAGAACTTGGAGAGGTGGAGCTATGCTCTTGAAAGAAGAGGAATGAAAGTCAGCCATAGTAAGACAGAGTACATGTGTGTGAATGAGAGGGAGGCCAGTGGAACAGTGAGGCTACAAGGAGCAGAGGTCACAAAGGTGCAGGACTTCAAGTACTTGGGGTCCACTGTCCAGGAAAATGGGGAATGTGGTAAAGAGGTGAAGAAGAGAGTCCAGGCAGGATGGAGTGATGGAGAAAAGTTTCAGGAGTGATTTGTGACAAAAAGGTGTCAGCAAAGGTCAAAGGAAAAGTTTACAAGACAGTGGTGAGACCAGCTATGTTGTATGGTCTGGAGACAGTGGCATGACAAAAAGACAGGAGACAGAGACATGGACAAAAAGACAGGAGAAAGAACTGGAAGTAGCAGAAATGAAGATGTTGAGGTTCTCCTTAGGAGTGACAAGGATGGATAAGATCAGGAATGAGATCATCAGAGGTACAGCACATGTTGAACAACTGGGAGATAAAGTTAGGGAGGCCAGACTGAGATGGTTTGGACATGTCCAGAGGAGGGACAGTGGGTATATTGGTAGAAGGATGTTAGAAATGCAGCTGCCAGGAAAAAGACAAAGAGGAAGGCCAAAGAGGAGATATATGGATGCAGTTAGAGAGGACATGAAGGTAGTTGGAGTGAGGACAGAGGATGCAGAGGACAGAGTGAGGTGGAGGAGGATGACTCGCTGTGGCGACCCCTGAAAAGGGAAAAGCCGAAAGAAGAAGAAGAAGAAGAAGTCTTTTAAACATCCATGTTGTTTTCAGCTGTGAGCAGAGTCTGGACCTCTGAGGAGATTTTTTTTTTAGCAGATTTGCAAACCAAACCTGAAAAATGAGAGAAACTCTGTGATAATAAACTGAGAGCTCCAGAGAGCAGCTTTATTAGAAATACGTGCACACCTCTGACATTTTCCCCCCCTCGGGTCATTTTCTCAGACAGTGCATCTCGTCAGTAAGTTTCTGGCTCACCTTATTTACTCCTGGACCAAAGCACTTCATTGATCCAGTCGGCACGTTTGGAAGCTCTAAACTGTCTGAGCACGAAGCAGCTTCAAGAAGGACAACGTCCTTATCTGAGCTCCTGTGTCTTCAGATAAAACCTCAAACTATTCTCTGCCTTCACTCTTTAAAATATAAACGAGTTAAATCTAGAGGAAACTCGTTTGGATCGTCAGACTCAGCAGTTTGTGCCTGCAGACCTGTGAAAGGTCTCAACTGGTTTCTGAGCTGCAGGCGGGGTCCAGACTGGAAATGTTCTGATACGGCTCAAATTAAAACATGGTGGGTGACTTCAGGTTTGAATCACAGCAGGTGTTTCCCCGTCTGAAACACATCCAAGTCTCGGGAACTGAGTGGACCTGGACGGACTGTCCTCTGGAGAATGGACTGTCCTCTGGAGAATGGAATGTCCTCTGGAGGATGGACTGTCCTCTGGAGAATGGACTGTCCTCTGGAGAATGGACTGTCCTCTGGAGAATGGACTGTCTTCTGGAGGACGGACTGTCCTCTGGAGAATGGACTGTCCTCTGGAGAATGGACTGTCCTCTGGAGAATGGACTGTCCTCTGGAGGATGGACTGTCCTCTGGAGAATGGACTGTCCTCTGGAGAATGGACTGTCCTCTGGAGAATGGACTGTCCTCTGGAGAATGGACTGTCCTCTGGAGAATGGACTGTCCTCTGGAGGATGGACTGTCCTCTGGAGAATGGACTGTCCTCTGGAGAATGGACTGTCCTCTGGAGAATGGACTGTCCTCTGGAGAATGGACTGTCCTCTGGAGAATGGACTGTCCTCTGGAGAATGGACTGTCCTCTGGAGAATGGACTGTCCTCTGGAGAATGGACTGTCCTCTGGAGAATGGACTGTCCTCTGGAGAATGGACTGTCCTCTGGAGGATGGACTGTCCTCTGGAGAATGGACTGTCCTCTGGAGAATGGACTGTCTTCTGGAGAATGGACTGTCTTCTGGAGGACGGACTGTCCTCTGGAGAATGGACTGTCCTCTGGAGAATGGACTGTCCTCTGGAGAATGGACTGTCCTCTGGAGAATGGACTGTCTTCTGGAGAATGGACTGTCCTCTGGAGAATGGACGGTCCTCTGGAGGATGGACTGTGAAGACTCTGGTCTCCAGGCCTCATCAGGCGACCGTATGGAGCGGTGAGCAGACACTGACTCAGCACCACCAGCTGAATTACAGCTGCAGCTTCTGCCTCTGT
>JBBPBX010001903.1:68614-83383 GCA_038048925.1 Garcialebias charrua | reverse complement strand
CACACACACTTTCTCAGAGATTTATTTTATTGGTCTGCAGAGGATTTTATTTTATCATTAATGCAGAAACTGAACAGACGTTTGTATTTAACTCCCTGTCTCCTGAAGAACAGAACGTGGGACTACAGAGACACCTGTCATGGACTTCATGAGGGGACTACAGAGATACCTGTCATGGACTTCATGAGGGGACTACAGAGACACCTGTCATGGACTTCATGAGGGGACTACAGAGACACCTGTCATGGACTTCATGAGGGGACTACAGAGACACCTGTCATGGACTTCATGAGGGGACTACAGAGACACCTGTCATGGACTTCATGAGGGGACTACAGAGACACCTGTCATGGACTTCATGAGGGGACTACAGATACACCTGTCATGGACTTCATGAGGGGACTACAGAGACACCTGTCATGGACTTCATGAGGGGACTACAGAGACACCTGTCATGGACTTCATGAGGGGACTACAGATACACCTGTCATGGACTTCATGAGGGGACTACAGAGACACCTGTCATGGACTTCATGAGGGGACTACAGAGACACCTGTCATGGACTTCATGAGGGGACTACAGAGACACCTGTCATGGACTTCATGAGGGGACTACAGAGACACCTGTCATGGACTTCATGAGGGGACTACAGAGACACCTGTCATGGACTTCATGAGGGGACTACAGATACACCTGTCATGGACTTCATGAGGGGACTACAGAGACACCTGTCATGGACTTCATGAGGGGACTACAGAGACACCTGTCATGGACTTCATGAGGGGACTACAGATACACCTGTCATGGACTTCATGAGGGGACTACAGAGACACCTGTCATGGACTTCATGAGGGGACTACAGATACACCTGTCATGGACTTCATGAGGGGACTACAGAGACACCTGTCATGGACTTCATGAGGGGACTACAGAGACACCTGTCATGGACTTCATGAGGGGACTACAGAGACACCTGTCATGGACTTCATGAGGGGACTACAGAGACACCTGTCATGGACTTCATGAGGGGACTACAGAGACACCTGTCATGGACTTCATGAGGGGACTACAGATACACCTGTCATGGACTTCATGAGGGGACTACAGAGACACCTGTCATGGACTTCATGAGGGGACTACAGAGACACCTGTCATGGACTTCATGAGGGGACTACAGATACACCTGTCATGGACTTCATGAGGGGACTACAGATACACCTGTCATGGACTTCATGAGGGGACTACAGAGACACCTGTCATGGACTTCATGAGGGGACTACAGATACACCTGTCATGGACTTCATGAGGGGACTACAGATACACCTGTCATGGACTTCATGAGGGGACTACAGAGACACCTGTCATGGACTTCATGAGGGGACTACAGATACACCTGTCATGGACTTCATGAGGGGACTACAGAGACACCTGTCATGGACTTCATGAGGGGACTACAGAGACACCTGTCATGGACTTCATGAGGGGACTACAGAGACACCTGTCATGGACTTCATGAGGGGACTACAGAGACACCTGTCATGGACTTCATGAGGGGACTACAGAGACACCTGTCATGGACTTCATGAGGGGACTACAGAGACACCTGTCATGGACTTCATGAGGGGACTACAGAGACACCTGTCATGGACTTCATGAGGGGACTACAGAGACACCTGTCATGGACTTCATGAGGGGACTACAGAGACACCTGTCATGGACTTCATGAGGGGACTACAGACACACCTGTCCTGGACTTCATGAGGGGACTAAAGAGACACCTGTCATGGACTTCATGAGGGGACTACAGAGACACCTGTCATGGACTTCATGAGGGGACTACAGACACCTGTCCTGAACTTCATGAGGGGACTACAGACACCTGTCCTGAACAACATGAGGGGACTACAGACACCTGTTGTGGACTTCATGAGGGGACTACAGACACACCTGTCCTGGACTTCATGAGGGGACTACAGACACCTGTCATGGACTTAATGAGGGGACTACAGAGACACCTGTCCTGGACTTCATGAGGGGACTACAGACACCTGTTGTGGACTTCATTAGGGGACTACAGACACCTGTCCTGAATAACATGAGGGGACTACAGACACCTGTCGTGGACTTCATTAGGGGACTACAGATACACCTGTCATGGACTTCATGAGGGGACTACAGAGAAACCTGTCGTGGACGTCATGAGGGGACTACAAAGAAAGCTGTTGTGGACTTCATGAGGGGACTACAGACACCTGTCATGGACTTCATGAGGTGACTATAGAGAAACCTGTCTAGGACTTCATGAGGGGACTACAGAGAAACCTGTCTAGGACTTCATGAGGGGACTACAGACACCTGTCCTGAACTTCATGAGGGGACTACTGACACCTGACACCTGGGGACATATATGGGGACCTGGGGACATATATAGGGACTACTGACACCTGTTTCCTGGGGACATATATGGGGACTACTGACACCTGACATGAGGTGACTACAGAGAAACCTGTCTAGGACTTCATGAGGGGACTACAGAGAAACCTGTCTAGGACTTCATAAGGGGATCTGGGGACATATATGGGGACTACTGACACCTGTTTCCTGGGGACATATTTGGGGACTACTGACACCTGACATGAGGTGACTACAGAGAAACCTGTCTAGGACTTCATGAGGGGACTACAGAGAAACCTGTCTAGGACTTCATGAGGGGACTACAGACACCTGTCCTGAACTTCATGAGGGGACTACTGACACCTGTCAACATATATGGGGACTATTGACACCTGACAACATATATGGGGACTACTGACACCTGACAACATATATGTTGTGGACTTCATGAGGGGACTACAGAAACACATGTCATGGACTTCCTGAAAAGACTACAGACACATGTTGTGGACTTAAAGAGGGGATTACAGACACCAGTCGTGGACTGCATGAGAGGACTACAGAGACACCTGTCATGGACTTCATGAGGGGACTACAGAGACACCTGTCATGGATTTCATGAGGAGACTACAGACACCTGTCCTGAACTTCATGAGGGGACTACTGACACCTGTCGTGGATATCATGAGGGGACTACAGAGACACCTGTCCTGTACTTCATGAGGGGACCAAAGACACCTGTTTTGGACTTCATGAGGGGACTACAGAGACATTTGTCCTGGACTTAATGAAGGGACTACAGACACCTGTCCTGAACTTTATCAGGGGACTACAGACACCTGTCCTGAATTCATGAGGGGACCACAGACACCTGTTGTGGACTTCATGAGGGGACTACAGAGACACCTGTCCTAGACTTCATGAGGGCACTACAGAGACACCTGTCGTGGACTTCATGAGGAGACTACAGACACCTGTCATGGACTTAATGAGGGGACTACAGAGACACCTGTCCTGGACTTCATGAGGGGACTACAGACACCTGTCATGGACTTCATTAGGGGACTACATACACCTTTCCTGAACAACATGAGGGGACTACAGACACCTGTAGTGGACTTCATTAGGGGAATACAGATACACCTGTCATGGACTTCATGAGGGGACTACTTGGAAAGCTGTCGTGGACTTCATGAGGGGACTACAAAGAAACCTGTCGTGGACTTCATGACGGGACTACAGACACCTGTCATGGACTTCATGAGGTGACTATAGAGAAACCTGTCTAGGACTTCATGAGGGGACTACAGAGAAACCTGTCTAGGACTTCATGAGAGGACTACAGACACCTGTCCTGAACTTCATGAGGGGACTACTGACACCTGTCAACATATATGGGGACTACTGACACCTGACACCTGGGGACATATATGGGGACATGGGGACATATATGGGGACTACTGACACCTGTTTCCTGGGGACATATATGGGGACTACTGACACCTGACATGAGGTGACTACAGATAAACCTGTCTAGGACTTCATGAGGGGACTACAGAGAAACCTGTCTAGGACTTCATATGAGGACCTGGGGACATATATGGGGACTACTGACACCTGTTTCCTGAGGACATATATGGGAACTACTGACACCTGACATGAAGTGACTACAGAGAAACCTGTCTAGGACTTCATGAGGGGACTACAGATAAACCTGTCTAGGATTTCATGAGAGGACTACAGACACCTGTCCTGAACTTCATGAGGGGACTACTGACACCTGTCAACATATATGGGGACTACTGACACCTGACAACATATATGGGGACTACTGACACCTGACAACATATATGTTGTGGACTTCATGAGGGGACTACAGAGACACATGTCATGGACTTCATGTAAGGACTACAGACACATGTTGTGGACTTCATGAGGGGATTACAGACACCAGCCGTGGACTTCATGAGGGGACTACAGAGACACCTGTCATGGACTTCATGAGGGGACTACAGAGACACCTGTCATGGATTTCATGAGGGGACTACAGACACCTGTCCTGAACTTCATGAGGGGACTATGACACCTGTCGTGGATATCATGAGGGGACTACAGAGACACCTGTCGTGGACTTCATGAGGGGACTACAGACACCTGTCGTTGACTTCATGAGGGGACTACAAACACCTGTCTTGGACTTCATGAGGGGACTACAGAGACACCTGTCCTGTACTTCATGAGGGGACCACAGACACCTGTTGTGGACTTCATGAGGGGACTACAGAGACATCTGTCCTGGACTTAATGAAGGGACTACAGACACCTGTCCTGAACTTCATTAGGGGACTACAGACACCTGTCCTGAATTCATGAGGGGACTACAGACACCTGTTGTGGACTTCTTGAGGGGATTACAGACACATGTCATGGACTTCATGAGGGGACTACAGATACACCTGTCATGGACTTCATGAGGGGACTACAGAGACACCTGTCATGGACTTCATGAGGGGACTACAGAGACACCTGTCATGGACTTCATGAGGGGACTACAGATACACCTGTCATGGACTTCATGAGGGGACTACAGAGACACCTGTCATGGACTTCATGAGGGGACTACAGAGACACCTGTCATGGACTTCATGAGGGGACTACAGAGACACCTGTCATGGACTTCATGAGGGGACTACAGAGACACCTGTCATGGACTTCATGAGGGGACTACAGATACACCTGTCATGGACTTCATGAGGGGACTACAGAGACACCTGTCATGGACTTCATGAGGGGACTACAGAGACACCTGTCATGGACTTCATGAGGGGACTACAGATACACCTGTCATGGACTTCATGAGGGGACTACAGAGACACCTGTCATGGACTTCATGAGGGGACTACAGAGACACCTGTCATGGACTTCATGAGGGGACTACAGAGACACCTGTCATGGACTTCATGAGGGGACTACAGATACACCTGTCATGGACTTCATGAGGGGACTACAGAGACACCTGTCATGGACTTCATGAGGGGACTACAGATACACCTGTCATGGACTTCATGAGGGGACTACAGAGACACCTGTCATGGACTTCATGAGGGGACTACAGAGACACCTGTCATGGACTTCATGAGGGGACTACAGAGACACCTGTCATGGACTTCATGAGGGGACTACAGACACCTGTCCTGAACTTCATGAGGGGACTACAGACACCTGTCCTGAACAACATGAGGGGACTACAGACACCTGTTGTGGACTTCATGAGGGGACTACAGACACACCTGTCCTGGACTTCATGAGGGGACTACAGACACCTGTCATGGACTTAATGAGGGGACTACAGAGACACCTGTCCTGGACTTCATGAGGGGACTACAGACACCTGTTGTGGACTTCATTAGGGGACTACAGACACCTGTCCTGAATAACATGAGGGGACTACAGACACCTGTCGTGGACTTCATTAGGGGACTACAGATACACCTGTCATGGACTTCATGAGGGGACTACAGAGAAACCTGTCGTGGACGTCATGAGGGGACTACAAAGAAAGCTGTTGTGGACTTCATGAGGGGACTACAGACACTTGTCATGGACTTCATGAGGTGACTATAGAGAAACCTGTCTAGGACTTCATGAGGGGACTACAGAGAAACCTGTCTAGGACTTCATGAGGGGACTACAGACACCTGTCCTGAACTTATTGAGGGGACTACTGACACCTGACACCTGGGGACATATATGGGGACCTGGGGACATATATAGGGACTACTGACACCTGTTTCCTGGGGACATATATGGGGACTACTGACACCTGACATGAGGTGACTACAGAGAAACCTGTCTAGGACTTCATAAGGGGATTTGGGGACATATATGGGGACTACTGACACCTGTTTCCTGGGGACATATTTGGGGACTACTGACACCTGACATGAGGTGACTACAGAGAAACCTGTCTAGGACTTCATGAGGGGACTACAGAGAAACCTGTCTAGGACTTCATGAGGGGACTACAGACACCTGTCCTGAACTTCATGAGGGGACTACTGACACCTGTCAACATATATGGGGACTATTGACACCTGACAACATATATGGGGACTACTGACACCTGACAACATATATGTTGTGGACTTCATGAGGGGACTACAGAGACACATGTCATGGACTTCCTGAAAAGACTACAGACACATGTTGTGGACTTCAAGAGGGGATTACAGACACCAGTCGTGGACTGCATGAGAGGACTACAGAGACACCTGTCATGGACTTCATGAGGGGACTACAGAGACACCTGTCATGGATTTCATGAGGGGACTACAGACACCTGTCCTGAACTTCATGAGGGGACTACTGACACCTGTTGTGGATATCATGAGGGGACTACAGAGACACCTGTCCTGTACTTCATGAGGGGACCAAAGACACCTGTTGTGGACTTCATGAGGGGACTACAGAGACATTTGTCCTGGAATTATTGAAGGGACTACAGACACCTGCCCTGAACTTTATCAGGGGACTACAGACACCTGTCCTGAATTCATGAGGGGACCACAGACACCTGTTGTGGACTTCATGAGGGGACTACAGAGACACCTGTCCTAGACTTCATGAGGGCACTACAGAGACACCTGTCGTGGACTTCATGAGGAGACTACAGACCCCTGTCATGGACTTAATGAGGGGACTACAGAGACACCTGTCCTGGACTTCATGAGGGGACTACAGACACCTGTCATGGACTTCATTAGGGGACTACATACACCTTTCCTGAACAACATGAGGGGACTACAGACACCTGTTGTGGACTTCATTAGGGGAATACAGATACACCTGTCATGGACTTCATGAGGGGACTACTTGGAAAGCTGTCGTGGACTTCATGAGGGGACTACAAAGAAACATGTCGTGGACTTCATGACGGGACTACAGACACCTGTCATGGACTTCATGAGGTGACTATAGAGAAACCTGTCTAGGACTTCATGAGGGGACTACAGAGAAACCTGTCTAGGACTTCATGAGAGGACTACAGACACCTGTCCTGAACTTCATGAGGGGACTACTGACACCTGTCAACATATATGGGGACTACTGACACCTGACACCTGGGGACATATATGGGGACATGGGGACATATATGGGGACTACTGACACCTGTTTCCTGGGGACATATATGGGGACTACTGACACCTGACATGAGGTGACTACAGATAAACCTGTCTAGGACTTCATGAGGGGACTACAGAGAAACCTGTCTAGGACTTCATATGAGGACCTGGGGACATATATGGGGACTACTGACACCTGTTTCCTTAGGACATATATGGGAACTACTGACACCTGACATGAGGTGACTACAGAGAAACCTGTCTAGGACTTCATGAGGGGACTACAGATAAACCTGTCTAGGACTACATGAGAGGACTACAGACACCTGTCCTGAACTTCATGAGGGGACTACTGACACCTGTCAACATATATGGGGACTACTGACACCTGACAACATATATGGGGACTACTGACACCTGACAACATATATGTTGTGGACTTCATGAGGGGACTACAGAGACACATGTCATGGACTTCATGAAAGGACTACAGACACATGTTGTGGACTTCATGAAGGGATTACAGACACCAGTCGTGGACTTCATGAGGGGACTACAGAGACACCTGTCATGGACTTCATGAGGGGACTACAGAGACACCTGTCATGGATTTCATGAGGGGACTACAGACACCTGTCCTGAACTTCATGAGGGGACTACTGACACCTGTCGTGGATATCATGAGGGGACTACAGAGACACCTGTCGTGGACTTCATGAGGGGACTACAGACACCTGTCGTTGACTTCATGAGGGGACTACAAACACCTGTCTTGGACTTCATGAGGGGACTACAGAGACACCTGTCCTGTACTTCATGAGGGGACCACAGACACCTGTTGTGGACTTCATGAGGGGACTACAGAGACATCTGTCCTGGACTTAATGAAGGGACTACAGACACCTGTCCTGAACTTCATTAGGGGACTACAGACACCTGTCCTGCATTCATGAGGGGACTACAGACACCTGTTGTGGACTTCTTGAGGGGATTACAGACACCTGTCGTGGACTTCATGAGAGGACTACAGAGACACCTGACGTGGACTTCATGAGGGGACTACAGACACCTGTCCTGGACTTAATGAGGGGACTACAGACACCTGTCCTGAACTTCATGAGGGGACTACAGACACCTGTCCTGAATTCATGAGGGGACTACAGACACCTGTTGTGGACTTCATGAAGGGACTACACAATCCTGTCCTGGACTTCATGAGGGGACTACAGATACACTTGTCATGGAATTCATGAAGGGACTACAGAGAAACTTCATGAGGGGACTACAGACACCTGTCATGGAATTCATGAGGGGACTACAGAGAAACTTCATGAGGGGACTACAGACACCTGTCAGGGACTTCATGAGGGGACTACAGAGAAACCATTCTAGGATTTCATGAGGGGACTACAGACACCTGTCCTGCACTTCATGAGGGGACTACTGACACCTGTTATGGACATCATGACGGGACTACAGAGACACCTGTCGTGTACTTCATGAGGGGACTACAGACACCTGTCATTGACTTCATGAGAGGACTACAAACACCTGTCTTGGACTTCATGAGGGGAATACAGAGACACCTGTCCTGGACTTCATGAGGGGACTACAGACACCTGTCGTGGACTTCATGAGGGGACTACAGTTACACCTGTCCTGGACTTAATGAGGGGACTACAGACACCTGTCCTGAACTTCATGAGGGGACTACAGACACTTGTCCTGAATTCATGAGGGGACTACAGACATATGTTGTGGACTTCATGAGAGGACTACAGACACATGTTGTGGACTTCATGAGGGGATTACTGACACCAGTTGTGGACTTCATGAGGGGACTACAGAGATACCTGTCATGGACTTCATGAGGGGACTACAGAGACACCTGTCATGGATTTCATGAGGGGACTACAGACACCTGTCCTGAACTTCATGAGGGGACTACTGACACCTGTCATGGATATCATGAGGGGACTACAGAGACACCTGTCGTGGACTTCATGAGGGGACTACAGACACCTGTCATTGACTTCATGAGGGGACTACAAACACCTGTCTTGGACATTATGAGGGGACTACAGAGACACCTGTCCTGTACTTCATGAGGGGACCACAGACACTTGTTGTGGACTTCATGAGGGGACCACAGACACTTGTTGTGGACTTCATGAGGGGACTACAGAGACACCTGTCCTGGACTTAATGAGGGGACTACAGACACCTGTCCTGAACTTCATGAGGGGACTACAGACACTTGTCCTGAATTCATGAGGGGACTACAGACATATGTTGTGGACTTCATGAGGGGACTACAGACACATGTTGTGGACTTCATGAGGGGATTACTGACACCAGTTGTGGACTTCATGAGGGGACTACAGAGATACCTGTCATGGACTTCATGAGGGGACTACAGAGACACCTGTCATGGATTTCATGAGGGGACTACAGACACCTGTCCTGAACTTCATGAGGGGACTACTGACACCTGTCATGGATATCATGAGGGGACTACAGAGACACCTGTCGTGGACTTCATGAGGGGACTACAGACACCTGTCATTGACTTCATGAGGGGACTACAAACACCTGTCTTGGACATTATGCGGGGACTACAGAGACACCTGTCCTGTACTTCATGAGGGGACCACAGACACTTGTTGTGGACTTCATGAGGGGACCACAGACACTTGTTGTGGACTTCATGAGGGGACTACAGAGACACCTGTCCTGGACTTAATGAGGGGACTACAGACACCTCTCCTGAACTTCATGAGGTGACTACGGACACCTGTCCTGAATTCATGAGGGGACTACAGTCACCTGTTGTGGACTTCATGAGGAGACTACAGAGACACCTGTGATGGAATTCATGAAGGTACTACAGACACATGTTGTGGACTTCATGAGGGGATTACAGACACCTGTCATGGACTTCATGAGAGGACTACAGGGACACCTGTCGTGGACTTCATGAGGGGACTACAGACACCTGTTGTGGACTTCATGAAGAGTCTACAGAGACATCTGTCGTGGACTTTATGAAGGGACTACAGAATACTGTCCTGGACTTCATGAGGGGACTACAGAGACACCTGTTGTGGACTTCATGAGGGGACTACAGACAACTGTCGTGGAATTCATGAGGGGACTACAGACACCTGTCGTGGACTTCATGAGGGGACTACATAGACATCTGTTGTGGACTTCATGAGGGGACCACAGACATCTGTCCTGGACTTCATGAGGGGACTACAGACACCTGTCCTGAACTTCTTGAGGGGACTACAGACACTTGTCCTAGAATTCATGAGGGGACTACAAAGACACCTGTCGTGAACTTCATGAGGGGACTACAGATACCTGTCTTGGACTTTATGAGGGGAATACAGACACCTGTCCTGGATTTCATGAGGGGACCAGAGACCTATCCTGGACTTAATGGGGGGGGGGGGTTACAGACACCTGTCCTGGACTTCATGAGGGGAATACAGACACCTGTCCTTAACTTCATGAGAGGACTACAGACACCTGTCGTGGACTTCATTAGGGGACTACAGAGACCTGTCGTGGACTTCATGAGAGGACTACAGACACCTGTCCTGGACTTCATGAGGGGACTGCAGAAACCCCTGTCATGGACTTCATGAGGTGACTACAGACACATGTCGTGTACTTCATGAGGGGACTACAGAGACATCTGTAACAGTTCGAGCGGACAGCGGCAACTGTAAAAATGCCAAGTTTGGACGTAGCTGGAGAGGACGCTGGCGTGATGTCGCCGCTTTTCCACGCTAAATAGTTATTTTACTGTTGCTATTTTTTGGACATTTTTTTGGACATTTATCTGGACTTATTTTGTTCAGTGGTTTTTTTTTTAATAAGGACTTTACGGACAGCTTAGTTAGCACTTCCTAACCGGAATTTGGGCTGTCTACCTCCTGTCAACTCCAGCACGAACTTGCTTCAAGAACTACGTAGCTGCAATTATTGTTTCACTCACCTACTGCCTGTCAACCTCCTGTGTCATCTGGACTGTTCTGGATTTTCTCCTGTGCTCCCCTTCAATATGCTCAACCAAGTTACATCTCACTGCTTCTTGGTTTTTTCTTTCGGAGCCGTGGGTCTGCTGTTAGCGGCTAGCTCTGTGCTAGCTTCCCCTGGCTTGGCGGGCGCGATGTTGACATACTCCGCTTCGCAGCTGCTTGGACTTAACAACTGCTCCATTCCTCCTTCTATTTCCACCATCAAACAACTGGGACTTCTGCGTAGACCTCATTACATCCACAGAAGCTCTCGAAAGAAAACCGTCTATTTTAGGCAAGCGCGCTCTGACTCGATTGCTACTGTCTGGTCTGAGAGACGTGTCCACCTTGATTACGTCATCAGAACGCTAAGTCTGTAGTCCCTTGTAGTCCATAGCGCACGAAGTGGCAAGGAAATCGTGGAATGGACTTTAGTCTGCTGAAACCGGTTCAAAAGGCTTCCACACCAACTGGTATTATATTAGAACTTTTCAATGTGCAGTCACTATCCAACAAATCATGCCTATTTCACGATCACATTCTGGAGAAGAACTTGGACCTCATGTGTCTTACAGAAACCTGGCATCAACCAGATGTCTATAGTTATCTAAATGAAGCCTGTCCCTCTGGTTACAGTTATCTGCAGTGAGCCAGCAGCATTGGCTGCGGTGGTGGTCTGGCTGTAATCTACCGCAATAATTTAAAATTGACACATCTGGCTTCTTAGGACTTTTCTTCTTTTGAAAGTCTGGCCTTCAACCTCAAAGCACCACTCCTGATGAACGTTATATTGATTTCTAGACCTCCCAAACCGCATGTTTCATTTAACTCAGAGATGCATGACCTCCTCTCTTTTTTCTGCACCTCCCCTGTGAAAACTATTTTTCTTGGCGATTTAAAATATCCACATGGACAATTCCTCTTCCCCTCTGGCAACAGATTTTAAGTCTCTTTTGGACTCTCTCAATCTCACCCAACATGTGGACGCCCCTACGCACAACAGGGAACATACTCTGGATTTGATGATTACAGACACTGTACTCATTAATAACTTATCTGTATATGACCTAAGTGTCTCGGACCACAGTGTCATCTCTCTGGAAGTGCCTTCAACTTCGCCTGCTTCAAACCCAAAACAACCTATCCAGTTCCGGGACTTTAAAAACATTTCCCCTGATGTTCTGTCCACTGATCTTCACGCCCTGACCGCTGTCAATCATTCATCTGCAAATGACTCTGTGAATGACTACAACCAATCTCTCCAAGAGCTTCTGGACCTACATGCTCCCTTGAAGGGAAGACTGGTATCTATCTCCTGTTCAACCCCCTGGTACACTGATGAGCTGCGCAAGATGAAGGCAACTGGCCGTGCTATTGAGAGACGTGTAAAATCATCTGGTCTCTCTGTACATAAGCAGGCATACAAAGAACATCAGAAAGCGTACGCCTATTCTCTTAAAGAAGCACGCTCCAAATATTATTCCAACATCATCAACACCTGCCCTGGTAACTCTAAACAGCTCTTCTCCACAATAACTCATCTGCTTAATCCCATTAAACAAACTCCTGAGGAATCTGTTCAAAAATGCAACCTGTTCCTTTCATCATTTAAAAACAAAGTTGACACTATCAGATCTCAGCTCCACAACCTCCCTGATCTTCGTTTACCATCTACCCGTCTGCATACTGGGTCCCTGAGCAGCTTTGATGAAGTTGTTCATTGTGAGGTGGAGTCCATCATCAAGAAAATGAAGCCTTCATCCTGCGCCCTGGATCCCTTCCCCTCGTCTCTCATAAAATCCAATCACTCTGCAATAAGCCCATTAATCACACAAATAATAAGTTAGGCTGATTGGTGACTCTAAATTGACCCTAGGTGTGAGTGAGAGAGTGGATGGTTGTTTGGTGTGAGTGAGACAGGTCCCTCTTGTAAATGAGTCCCCGTGACTCAACGAGGCTAGCCTGTATAAATAAAGGTTGAATGAATGAATGAAAAAGTCTCTACAATCTGGTCATGTTCCACTGCCTCTAAAAACTGCCATCATTAGGCCTCTTCTGAAAAAAATCTAATTTGGATCCGACATTTTTTCTAATTACCGCCCAATTTCCCACCTCCCATTCTGTCTAAAGTGCTGGAAAAAGCAGTTGCTGCTCAGCTGCAGGACCACCTACAGCAACACTCTCTGTATGAGAAGTTCCAGTCTGGATTCAGAGCAGCTCACAGTACTGAGACTGCATTACTGAGAGTTACAAATGATGTCCTCATGGCTGCTGACACTGGTTCTCCCTCCATCCTTGTCCTCCTTGACCTCACTGCAGCTTTCGACACTGTGGACCATAGTATCCTCCTCCACCGTCTTCATGTGGAGGTCGGTCTCTGTGACACTGTCCTGGACTGGTTCAAATCTTTCCTCTCCAATAGGCTGGAATGTGTTAGTCTTGGCAATGCCACTTCCCAGACAGTCGGTGTCTCCTGTGGTGTCCCTCAAGGGTCAGTTCTGGGGCCCCTGCTGTTTTCCCTTTACATGCTGCCTTTAGGTCAAATTATTAATCAGTTCAACATTTCTTTTCACTGCTATGCCGACGATACACAGCTTTACATCAGGACTGGAGCATCCTCATCATCCCCATCTCCATCTTCACTCACTGCCCTCTCTACCTGCCTGGAGGAAATAAGGGCATGGATGAATCAGAACTTTCTTCAATTAAACTGCTCCAAGACTGAGGCCATACTGATTGGCACCCCTCACCAGATACAAACATCAACTTTAACAACAATCTCCTTCTCTGGTCAAGACATCCCCCTCTCCACCTCTGTTACAAATCTTGGAATAAAAATGGACTCTCATCTTACATTTGAAAATCACATTAAGCATCTGTTTAAAACCTGCTTCTTCCATCTTCAAATCTCCAGACTTCGCCCATCTCTGACTTTTTCTGATGCTGAGAAACTCGTCCATGCCTTTGTCTCCTCCAAGCTTGACTACTGCAACTCCCTGTTTATTGGAATCCCTGGCAAAAACCTTCAGAAGCTTCAATATATTCAAAACAGTGCAGCCAGGATTTTATTGAGAGCTCGTAAATTTGAATATATTACACCCATTCTCCATAACCTCCATTGGCTTCCTGTCGCCTACAGAATTCAGTACAAAACTGCTCTCATTACACACCAATGCCTACAAGGAACTTCACCAGATTATCCAAAGGACATTCTTGCACCATA
>JBBPBX010001903.1:55699-67273 GCA_038048925.1 Garcialebias charrua | reverse complement strand
GTACTATGGATGAAAAAAAAAAAAAAACTTGTTGAAATGTTTCATCTTAAATCTAAAAGACTTTGTCAGTCTGAGGAGCTGCAACAAACGGTCTCAGGGGCTGTTTACACGGTGCATATTTTGAATGTATCCGCTCCTTTCTCTCTGTAGTTCTGTTGTTCATTTACACAACACCAGTGACCCCCACTTTGAATCCGGGGGTTTCTGAACCCACCGTCCAGAGTGGAGGTTTTTGCAGACTGCTTATTTTTAATCAACGTCACAAACTGTATGTCACACAAATACTGATAATTAGACTGAACACTAAAAACACGTTAACTGTAAACTGCATTAATGAACTGGACTCTCCTCTGTTTTCATCATAGATACTGGTCCCACGATGTTCAGCTGGGTCATTCAGGCTGTCACTCCTTTGCTTAATGTAGCTTAAAATATTGAATGGATTGAATGTAAGAAGTGAGGGGAATTTTAAATAAATAGTTCGTACATCTCTCTCTTCAACGTGCTCCTACATTGTACCTGGGTCTAGCCTCATTCAGAACTGCTTTGCCTGGTGGAAGGACAATTTCTCCTCACAGGAAAAATAAAAACTCAGTTGGTTGTTGTGTGATGGAAGTAAACACAAGTAAACATAATTAAGAACGTTGATTTACCTGCTGTAAATCGGCCACTGATTATCACGGAGTGGAAAGTCCAACATCATCATTGTCGTCGACTCAGTTCTGGTCAGTGTTGCCAGATCTCGCGATAGAAACAAGCGACCAGCTCCATGAAAACAAGTTCAAAATAAGCAACCAACTCGTTGAAAACAAGCCCAACTGGCAACCCACTATACTGTGAAAACAGAGGCAGTTTTTAAACAGTATACAGTAAACATACATTTATTATGGCATTACATATAAACAGCAATATTATGCTTAACACTTTGAATAACATACTTTTACATTCTAAAAAAATTAAAATACATTATGCATATGTAACATTAATTCAACTGTTATTTATACAAATTAATCCCATTAAACCTCTGGGACTCATTTGCCAGAGTGAATTTTAAACCAAGAGTGATGACAACAATGGAAAACAACTGACAATCATAAAGGATGCGTACAAATTAAAAAAAATTATACATGAAAAAATGATAGATAGATAAAAATAATAATAATAATAATAATAATAATAATATAATAATAATAATGAATTTAATTTGTAACGCACTTTTCATTAACAAAAATCTCAAAGTGCTACAAAGTGCAGCTAAAATCAAAGATCAAATAAAAACAAGTCATAAAATCAAGTAAAATCTGTGATAAAACAACAAAAAACAATAATAAAATCAATTAAAACAATGATAATATCAACTAAGATCAAAGATAAAATCATGTGGAGGCAGAGTAGGCTCGCTTAAAAACAAAAGTCTTTAAGCCTTGTTTAAAGTCAACCAGTGACTGTGGAGCTCTCAGGTAGTCAGGGAGGGAGATCCATAGGTGGGGGGCAACCACACAGAATGCGCGGTCTCCCATGGTCCTTAATTTGGTTCGAGGAATGTGAAGGAGATTACTGTTCTGTGATCGTAGAGACCGGGTTGATGAATATGGTGCAAGAATGTCCTTTAGATAATCTGGTGAAGATAGATAGATAGATAGATAGATAGATAGATAGATAGATAGATAGATAGATAGATAGATAGATAGATAGATAGATAGATAGATAGATAGATAGATAGATAGAAAGATAGATAGATAGATAGATAGAGACAGACAGACAGACAGACAGACAGACAGACAGACAGACAGACAGACAGACAGACAGACAGACAGACAGACAGACAGACAGACAGACAGACAGACAGTGTTGGCGTTTGATTTTCCTATTCGCCCCAAGTT
Source organism: Garcialebias charrua (assembly GCA_038048925.1). Classification (NCBI taxonomy): domain Eukaryota; kingdom Metazoa; phylum Chordata; class Actinopteri; order Cyprinodontiformes; family Rivulidae; genus Garcialebias; species Garcialebias charrua. The sequence goes on along the minus strand of JBBPBX010001903.1, from coordinate 65,390 downwards.
TGTTGTTTGGTTTCACTTTGGACCAGAGAAGGAGATACGCTGAAAACACGAGAAACGCGCACTTAAAGTTCCAAAACCAGTTTTAATTAATGTTATGTTTATGAAGTCACAGAATACATTTGATCATTTTCAACCATTCATTTTAACAAAGATAAAGAAGAAGAAGAATAACATTGGATACGCATTTGAATGGAGACAAAGCAATACAACCTGATGGGTGGTTCCCTCTGTCGGCTCGCTCTGCGTTGTCTGTCTGAAGGAGGAAGTCTCTGCTATTTTATAGTCTCATCTGGGCGTTGCCCACTCTCAACTGACACGTAAAATCATGCTTCAAGAATGTTCTGTTACCCTCCCAAACTGTGTGAAACTCCCTGCTGGGTTTGCACAAGCACTGACCAAAACAGGAAACGCCTCTGCTTGCCTCAGCTTGCATAAGTTCGCCTCTGCTTGCCTTAGCTTGCACAAGTTCGTGGTGAGGAGGAAATAAAGCGCTCAAAGACACAAGTATATTTTATTTTACAACAAACCCCCTTTGGACCTCGACCCATGAGGTCCACCTCAAAAATAAAATCATACACTGAAAAGAGCCAGATACTTATGCCCCCATTCACAGAGTGTAAGTAGAGGGAGTATCTGCAAAACCCCGCAAATCGAACATTGTGACCCCCTTTACAGATAACGACAAAGGATTTTGTGAGAGTGAATAATCCCTCTGCAAAGCCATGTTCTGTTTCTACCAGTGGCGGAGATTGTCTTGTCTAACCTTGTCATTCCTTAGAGTTTCCACTTTCCAGAAATCCATAGAGGGGGTCCACCGTCCGGTGTACAATGTCACTCTATCCCATCCACAATAGTCCTTATTACAATATTGAAAATGGGAGTTATCTGATCTCTGAACTCCACAGGGACACACATAAACATCAACATGCCTGTACGAGGAATTATATCCTCCGTAGTCAATTACTTCACACAAGTCAAACTGGAAGGTGGTGGTATAGCCCTTGGTGTACAACAGCTTCAGGGCTCTGCTCTTCCCGTGCACTACATACTCCCTTTTATGTCTATGAACTTCGCAATCCCTTTTACCAGGGATTACATAAAAATGTTCTAGGAGAAAAGTCAAGGATACCACACTCCCCGCACTTATCCCCACTGCCAAGGTGACCCTTTTATCTGGCCGCCACATTTTGAATTAACATTTCTCAAAAGCTAGGTCGTAGTTCAATGATCGACTTTGTTGTCGTCTCATCTGATCTGCGGCCGCATGTCCTGGACACTCGGGTGAAGAGAGGGGCGGAGCTGTCAACTGACCACTACCTGGTGGTGAGTTGGCTCCGATGGTGGGGGAGGATGCCGGTCAGACCTGGCAGACCCAAACGTATTGTGAGGGTCTGCTGGGAACGTCTGGCAGAGTCTCCCGTAAGACGGAGCTTTAACTCCCACCTCCGGGAGAGCTTTGAACACGTTCCGAGGGAGGCGGGGGACATTGAGCCCGAGTGGGCCATGTTTCGCGCCTCTATTGTCGAGGCAGCTTATCGGAGTTGTGGCCGCAAGGTTGTTGGTGCCTGTCGTGGTGGCAACCCTCGAACCCGGTGGTGGACACCGGCGGTGAGGGATGCTGTCAAGCTGAAGAAGGAGTCCTATTGGGCCTTTTTGGCCTGTGGGACCCCGGAAGCAGCAGATAGGTACCGGCAGTCCAAGCGGCATGCGGCTCGGGTGGTTGCTGAGGCAAAAACTCGGGCGTGGGAGGAGTTCGGAGAGGCCATGGAGAATGACTTCCGTACGGCTTCGAGGCGATTCTGGTCCACCATCCGGCGTCTCAGGGGGGGAAAGCGGTACGCGACCAACACCATTTATGGTGGGGATGGCGTGCTGTTGACCTCAACTCGGGATGTTGTGAGTCGGTGGGCGGAATACTTCGAAGACCTCCTCAATCCTACTGGCACGTCTTCCACTGAGGAAGCGGAGCCTGGGGACTTTGGGTCGGGCTCTCCAATCTCTGGTGCTGAGGTCGCCAAGGTGGTTAAAAAGCTCCGCGGTGGCAAGGCTCCGGGGGTGGATGAGATTCGTCCTGAGTTCCTTAGGGCTCTGGATGTTGTGGGGTTGTGTTGGCTTACGCGACTCTGCAATATCGCGTGGACATCGGGGGCAGTTCCCTTGGATTGGCAGACTGGGGTGGTGGTTCCCCTATTCAAAAAGGGGGACCGTAGGGTGTGTTCCAACTATAGAGGGATCACACTCTTAAGCCTCCCTGGTAAGGTCTATTCAGGGGTTCTGGAGAGGAGGGTCCGTCGGATAGTCGAACCTCGGATTCAGGAGGAGCAGTGTGGTTTTCGTCCTGGTCGTGGAACACTAGACCAGCTCTACACCCTCAACAGGGTCCTGGAGGGTGCGTGGGAGTTTGCCCAACCAGTTTACATGTGCTTTGTAGACTTGGAAAAGGCATTCGACCGCGTCCCTCGGGGGGTTCTGTGGCGGGTACTCCGGGAGTATGGGGTACCAGGCCCTTTGATATGGGCTGTTAGGTCCCTGTACGACCGGTGTCAGAGCTTGGTCCGCATCGCTGGCAGTAAGTCAGGCTCGTTTCCGGTGAGAGTTGGACTCCGCCAAGGTTGCCCTTTGTCACCGATTCTGTTTATAACTTTTATGGACAGAATTTCTAGGCGCAGCCAAGGTGTTGAGAGGATCCGTTTTGGTGGCCTTAGAATCGCTTCTCTGTTTTTTGCAGATGATGTGGTCCTATTGGCTTCATCAGCTCGTGATCTACAGCTTTCGCTGGAGCGGTTTGCAGCTGAATGTGATGCGGCCGGGATGAGGATCAGTTCCTCCAAATCCGAGGCCATGGTCTTGAGCCGGAAAAGGGTAGCGTGCCCTCTCCGGGTCGGGGAGGAGGTCCTTACCCAAGTGGAGGAGTTTAAGTATCTCGGGATCTTGTTCACGAATGAGGGAAAACTGGAGCGTGAGATCGATAGGCGGATAGGTGCAGCGTCCGCAGTGAAGCGGGCGCTGTACCGGTCTGTCGTGGTGAAGAGAGAGCTGAGTCAAAAGGCAAAGCTCTCAATTTACCGATCGATCTACGTTCCCACCCTCATCTATGGTCATGAGCTTTGGGTTATGACCGAAAGAACAAGATCTCGGATACAAGCGGCTGAAATGAGTTTTCTCCGCAGGGTGGCTGGACTCTCCCTTAGAGATAGGGTGAGAAGCTCGGTCATCCGGGAGGGACTCGGAGTAGAGCCGCTGCTTCTCCACATCGAGAGGAGCCAGTTGAGGTGGCTCGGGCATCTGGTTAGGATGCCTCCTGGACGCCTCCCTGGTGAGGTGTTCCGGGCATGTCCCACCGGGAGGAGACCCAGAGGAAGACCCAGGATACGCTGGAGGGACTATGTTTCTCGGCTGGCCTGGGAACGCCTTGGGATTCCCCCAGAGGAGCTGCTCCAAGTGGCTGGGGAGAGGGAAGTCTGGGCCTCCCTACTTAGGCTGCTACCCCCGCGACCCGACCCCGGATAAGCGGAAGAAAATGGATGGATGGATGGATGGATTTCTCAAAAGCTACTTTATCCAGGTAATATTCGAAGAGTAAAAATAAAGGACCACTGAGTCAATGTACACTAGTTGGTTAAAATGTAAATTATACGATTTAAATGGATAAGCAAAAATGGTAACTATTAATAAGATATATACGAGTAAAACTTTATATTGATCGATAAAGAACGTAAAATATTAAGACAAGATCTTGTGGGATGTTTAATGAAAGAGTATAATACTAGAGTAAAGGATAATGTTATTTTATGCGCCATCAGAATGTAAAAATAAATGTAAATGTATGCTGAATGGTGTGAGCTAAATAGCAAAGACCTATGAACTTGTGAGACCTTGATTCCTCCTTCAGCAGCAAGGTAGTTGTCTCCCTTGAACACACAACAAATAGAGAAAGAGGACAATTTTTTATATCATCATCAAGGAAAGGTCAATTCACGCTTTAGAATGTGCCACACGTACTCAGGGGCATTCCCCTGGAACAGCTACTCAGGGCAGTCCCCCGGAACAGTTACTCAGGGCAGACCCCCGACGTTGCTTAGGGATATTGAATCCTCCTATGTCCCCAAGTTTTCTTCGTGTTGTGTGAGACTCTAATATGTAATGTTTTTATCTCTCTAGGTGTCTGTACTATGTGTGGATGTTCCAGCACCGAGCGGCCCTATTCAACAGAGTCCTTCTGGGCCGGCACGCAACTATACTCGGCTACTTTGGTCTACCAAGGCACGAGAGTCCGGATACGACCTCTTTTGTTGTTCAGCCCAATCCTTTTTAGCTCCTTCCTGGTTCACGGGCTGGAGCACACTGACTCCAATGATACCACGTCTCCCCCTTTCCTCTCAGCCGGACTGCATGAGATGTTCTTTCCGTCACCTGAAATGGACCTGTCCACTTGGGCTCCTGCCACTTCCTTTTAACGACCCTTAGCAACACCCACTCAGCTTTGGGCAAGGCAGAGTCTCCTGGTGGACCCTGTTTCTCGTGTACTTGCTAAGTAAAGTTAAACACCAAAGCTTTTAACTCATTAAAGTATACCTTATGGTCCATTTTGCGATCCCTCTCGTTCGGCAGAGAGCAAGCATTCGGTCCAGGGAAAGATCGACCTGTGGTTAACTCAAAGGGAGAGTAGCCAGTACCATTATTAACAGAAGTTCTTACAGTCATTAATGCAATTGGCAGAGTGTCAACCCAGTTTAATTTCAGAGTCAGAGAGAGAGAGTCAGAGAGAATTTATTGTCATTTGCACCGCATGTAGTACATGTGTTGAAAACGAGATTATGTACACAGGGTCCCAGTTACATCCAACAACAAATGCAAGAGAAATACAATAATAACATCTAGGATTAACTAAGAGAGACATCACATCAGCTAGTAATACACTAAGCCCTAATGTAGTAGAAAAACATCATTATAAACAGCAGCACGAACATGAGCAGATGGTCACAGATGAACGCAGCAACAAGAAACAGATGGTCACAGATGAACGCAGCAACAAGAAACAGATCAGTACAGTATCAGTATGATGTGACATTTTGCAGTGTTTATTCTTATTATTTATTTATTCATGAGTCTGACAGCCTCAGGGTAGAAGCTGTTTCTCAGTCTAGTGGTTCTACATTTGATGCTCCTCAACCTCCGTCCCGAGGGGAGTGGTGCAAAGAGTGAGTGTGCTGGGTGAGTGAGGTCTTTCATGATGCAGGTGGCTCTTTTTCTGCATCTGGAGGTGTAAATGTCTGTGATGGTGGGGAGACTGACTCCCACAGACTTCTGTGCAGCCTTCACCACTCTCTGCAGAGCTTTTCTCTCTGCAACTGTGCAGCCTCCATGCCACACGTTGATGCTGGAGCACAGGACGCTCTCCACTGCACACCTGTAGAACGAGGTGAGGACTGGGCTTCTCAGACCGGCTCGTCTCAGCCGTCTGAGGAAGTAGAGTCTCTGATGACCTTTCTTGATCAGGCTGGTGGTGTTGTTGCTCCAGCTGAGGTTATCATTCAAGTGTACACCCAGGTATTTGTAGCTGGAGACCACCTCCACCGCAGATCCACCTATATACAGTGGGGTGTGGGTGTGTTTGTTCCTTCTGAAGTCCACAATCATCTCCTTCGTCTTCTTCACATTCATGTGAAGGTTGTTCTCTTTGCACCAGCTCTCCAGATGTTCCACCTCCTGTCTGTAGCTGGATTCATCATTATCTGTGATGCATCCCACCACAGCTGTATCATCTGCAAACTTAACAATATGACAGCCTGGATGTGTGGCTATACAATCATATGTGAGCAGAGTGAACAGAAGAGGGCTCAGCACACATCCCTGAGGAGAGCCAGTGCTGAGGGTGATGGTCTGTGCACAGATTTTGCTAAATTTTTGTTTTATGTTCTGATTCATCCTTTCAACCTTGCCTTGTGACTTGGGATGGTACACTGTCCCAAAGGCATGTTTTAGTCCTAACATTTTTTCTACAGCCTGTAGGTCTGTGTTTTTAAAATGTGTACCATTATCAGATCTGATTTTTTCGGGAAACCCATGTCTAGGAATGTAATGGTTTATCAGGAACTTTATGACTGTTTTACTGTCTTCTTTTCTTGCAGGTATGGCTTCAGGCCATCCCGTGAGGGCGTCGACATACATCAACACATATCTGTATCCCTTAACAGCTTCAATCATATCTGTGTAGTCTATGATCACTTCCTGTCCTGGCCTGAACAGGAGGGGAAATATCCCCTGGTCTGGTCTTACAGCAGGTCGAATGTTGTATTGTAAACAAACTTTGCAAGTTCCTATGTGTTCAGCTATCATGTCTTTCATGTGTGGATGCCACCATTGCTGAATGTTCCTGGCCATTTGTCCGCTGTCCACATGAGCCAGACCATGTGCTTCCTGAAAAACTAATGGTTTCAGAGTCAAGGGAAGCTTGAAGTTTTGTTTTGCTCACTTTGAAGCCCGTATCATGGAGAAGAAGAAGAATGTCATGGGTGGCTTTGAGACAATCTCTAGGTGATTCTGATGCTATCAATAAGTCATCAACATATTGAAGCAACGTGGTACCTTCAGGGAGAGGATGATAAACCAACAGGTTTTTTAGAACCTGGTTGAATATTGCAGGGGGTAATGCGAAACCTTGAGGAAGGTGCGTGTATTGATACTGTTGGCCATTGAAAGTGAAAGAGAATATATCTCGTATATCATTTGACAAAGGGAGACAAAAGAAGGCATTGCCAAGTCAATGCAAGTGAACCATTTCTGTTTTGGGTTCAAAGTTGTCAATGCCACGTATGGATTTGGAACAGGGCAGGTAGGAGTCTTAAGGATTGCATTAATTGACCTAAGGTCATGTACCATTCTGTACTTTCCTGTGCCTACTTTCTTGACTGGCAAAATGAGAGTATTCCCCTATGAATTAGATGGTTCTAATACTCCTGCATTTAGCAACCCCTGAACCATACTGCTCAGCCCTTCTGCGGTTTCTGGTTTGTGCGAGTATTGATACAACCATATTGGCTCGGTGGAGAGAAGTTCAAAAGTGATAGGATCGCAGTTTGCCAATCCCACGTCCTCTGGACCTTGGGACCAGAGGGACTGTGGGAGCATATCAAGCATGGCAGGGACCTCGGTGTGATCAGTCTTTTCCCTGCCATGGTCTCTTGATATAAGTTCATGATCCAATAGTCCCAACTCCTGCGCTGGAACGTCAATAATGTAGCAATCTGTTGATGGTGAAAAAGCAACTGATGGAAGCTGTGTGGGATACCAGTCAAGGGCATCCATGACTGACTTTACCATTGGCCCTAAATCCTTAGCTTGGTGTGAAGGTGAGAGAGCAAGTGAGACATGTGGTGCTGCCTCAGATGACATCCTATACCATTCAAGTTGAGATGGTGACAGGGTGACATGTGAAGCCACCCCTTGGGGCCCTACAATGATCTTATCTGAGGTCAAAAGCCACTCAGTATCTTGCAAGGTTGAGGCAAAATGCTCTCTATAGCAATCATCAGAGTCGCGGTCATAAAAGAGTGTCAGATGTAAAGGATATGGAGGCAGAACATAGGGACGCAAAGCGTCAAGCCAAGGCTTCCAAGACAGGTATGCAGAGTAGATACAAAGTTTCTGGGTGGTTTCAGGGCGTATCAAGGCCCAGTAGATGTCAGCGACCTCCTCCTACGTTGGTTTAAGCAGACATTGTGAGGCTGGGGAGGAAGAGGATGGTGAGCAAGTCCAACAAGTCCCATTGGACAGAGTAACCTTCAGCCCAGTCAGCTCACACAAGATGGTCGCCCCCATCTTTTTCAACAAGTCTCTGCCTAGCAGGTTCACCGGTAAATCCTTAGACAGAACAAAGGGATGAATCAAAGACTGTGGTCCTGCTGTGATCAGAGGAGGTTCAGTTAACGGCAGTTTTTGTTGTACCCCAGAGAATCCTACCACTGACACAGTGTCAGATGTGGCATGTTCAGAAAAGTCCAGGTCATTCAATGTGGAGTATGTGGCACCTGTGTCCACCAAGAAGGACAAGTCCTTGTTCATGACCTTCATTCGAACCATAGGGTCTGCACCTCCCCCTATGGACTGGTTTCTCTGTGGGGTGTGTCATTGCTGGTAGAAAGTGTTGGACCCTGAGCTTGGGACCCACTCTCTTTGCAGTGCTAGGTGTTGGCCAGCTGGAGTCATCTCGGAGTTGGGAGCTGAGTGGAGGGTCCCTCCCCTTTGTGACTATGCTTGTTTATGGAAACAGTCTCGTGCCCAGTGTCCAGGCTTCTGACAAAAATGGCAGACATCTTGTACCCTGTTTCCCTGCAGGTTACCTCGGCTATAGCCCCTGCCCCGAGCTCTTCCTCCTCTCCTCCACTGTCCCCTGATGGGACCCTGAGATGACGCATTATAATTTGGTTGGGGTGCTGGGTGCTACTGTGGGGGGGTTGTCATACCTTCACTGGCAGCAACCATTTGTTTGGACTCTCTCTTTGCTTGCACCACATCTCTAGCCTGCTTTAGTTGTAGCTTTAGCAGCTGAGCTTGCATATCTTTTAAATCAGCTGAACTTTTTATATCCTCATCTGCAGCTTCCTGCAGATGATGAATGAGGTGACGTTCCCACTTTTCTGCATCAGCAGTGGGAAGGTCAGGATTGGTTTTCATTGCTTTACTGACAGCTGCTGGAACACCATCAAGGTTAGCTTGTCTAAAGAAATATCTCTGTCCCGCACCTTGGCCGTGACAGTGGGTTATATCATGCCATTCTTGTTTGCACTGATCTAGGTAATCTGTGGGGTTCTGTCCAGGTTTCCAATGGAACTTAGGCACCCCTAACCCTTCGGGGAGCGGGTAAGCTTCGCTAAGAGCTCCTGCAAATCTGTGTAGGTGATTTGTCATGGGCTCTGAGTCGAGAACTGTGTGATTCCAACCTGCTGCCCGTTCCAATTCATCCATCCTGGTGGATGTTACATATCTTCCCAACAGAGCTCTCACATCTCCTACCGCCAATGTAATGCCTTTAGTGAGGCTGTCTACTGCATTCAACCACTTGCTGCCCCCTTCTGTTAGCGGGGGCAATTTTTCTACCAAGGCCTGAATGTCTCCCAAAGCAAAAGGTTTGTATCTGATTTGTGTGCCTGCCTAGAGCAAAGGGAAGCTATTATTGGACACAGGATAGTTCTCAGGTTGGTCAAACCCTTGAGTCTCCTCGTGTTCCGTAAGACGGGATGTACTCGGGTGTGCTATCAAAGAGAGTGGTGTACTGGTGGTTTCTATCCAATTGGGTGGCAGAGGAGAGATGTTACCACATCTGAAGTGATCCAAAGAGGGACTTCAGCCAAGAAGGGATTCCTAGGCCTGGTAGTGTTCTGGGGTGTCAGACAAGGCATTTTGTCAGTTAGAACAGGTCTGTTTCCCCATCCGGGGGCATCAGGGAGAGCATATCCTTGCTCTGATTTCTCACTTAAAGTGAGTGAGATAGGTCCTGGTGCCACCTAATGGTGAAACGATGCCTGTGACATTGGCGGTGTGGTGTAGTTGTCTGCTGTTTTTTGGGGCCTATGTGTATTGATGAAGTTCCTGAACTCTGATGAACTCACCAATCCCACCTCATCTTTAGTGACCAGGTTCTCTGGTCTTGTAAAACTTCCTCGCTCCAATGAGGGAGGGGCTTCTTCTA
>JBBPBX010001903.1:34263-54244 GCA_038048925.1 Garcialebias charrua | reverse complement strand
GTCCGCATGCAACCATCTCGGTAGGACCTCCAAATTGTTGGCGTTTGATTTTCTTATTCGCCCCAAGCTCGTTGTTTGGTTTCACTTTGGATCAAAGAAAGAGATACGCTGAAAACATGACAAACGCACACTTAAAGTTCCAAAACCAGTTTTAATTAATTGTAAGTTTAAGAGGTCACAGAATACATTTGATTATTTTCAAACAGTCATTTTACATGATTAAAGATAAAGAAGAAGAAGAAGAAGAACATTGAATGTGCATTTCAATGGAGACAAAGCAATACAACCTGATGGGTAGTTCCCTCTGTCGGCTCACCCTGCGTTATCTGTCTGAAGGAGAAAGTCTCTGCTATTTTATAGTCTCATCTGGGCGTTGCCCACTCTCAACTGACACGTAAAATCATGCTTCAAGAACGTTCTGTTACCCTCCCAAACTGTGTGAAACTCCCTGCTGGGTTTGCACAAGCACTGACTAAAACAGGAAACGCCTCTGCTTACCTCAGCTTGCACAAGTTCGCCTTTGCTTGCCTCAGCTTGCACAAGTTCATGGTTGGGAGGAAATGAAGCGCTCAAAGACACAAGTATATTTTATTTTACAACAATAGATAGATAGATAGATAGATAGATAGATAGATAGATAGATAGACTCTGAGTTTTGCAAAACTTGTCATAAGACTATTTTATTAGTGTTAATGTTAACCCACCAAGAATATGCTGGTGAAGATTCTCAGTCATCCAGGACATGATCAATTCAAAAACCGTTCAATAGAAAAACGACTAGACTTTATTTGTAACATAAAACTGTTAACAGAAGGAAGGTTAACTGTAACAGAAGGTTTATTTGAAGAGCGAAATGTTTTCTGTTTCAAATAAAGTCCAGTCATTTTTCTATTGAACGTTTGTTGAACCCACCAAGAATATTTAAATACACTGAACCATGTGTTCAGCTTTAATGGCTGTACCCATAAGATCTACAGAAGGAAAAATCTTGAGAATAAGTTTAGTATTCAGCGAGCTATGACTGATTAAATACACAGATACTTCATTGCACCTGTTAAACAGGTAACATTGAATAGAGCAGGCGACTGGGCAATGCGGGATCTAGCTTTTATATGATATCTGTGGCGCCAACTGTACCTGAACATAACATCTGCCTGGACGCAACATCCGTGGAAGGGGAGCGTGAAAGTACAAACTACCTATCACTTGTATTTTGCTTTCACTCGGACAGAAAAACAAGCCCAAAAATTTGACTAATCGTTCAAAATAAGTCCAAAACCCCACAACACGCAACTCTCAAAATTTTTGCGCGGCTGCAGGAAATAAAACAAGCCCAGAGTCGCTTGTAATAAGCAGACTTGGCAACTATAGCCCCTTTCATAAGACAGCTCAGTCTGGGCCTGATGCATGTTCAATCCTCCAATGAGCATTCAGAAAAAACACAAAGGCGCATGGGCTCGCCTCTGATGCGCCCCTGATCCGCGAGCAGTATCAGATCCAGACCCGAGTCAGGCAGACCCACTTGTGAATGCAACCCGCGGATCCGCGCTCAGAATATGATGATATCAGTGAGCGACCATAGGATTAATCAACAAGCAGATTTATTAACAAGGGAATATTAAAAATGACACGAAACAGCAACTTGTAAAAGTTAGTTTCGCTCTTTTTTCCTCTCTCTCTCTCTCTCTCTCTCTCTCTCTCTCTCTCTCTCTCTCTCTCTCTCTCTCTCTCTCTCTCTCTCTCTCTCTCTCTCTCTCTCTCTTTCTTCTCTCTCTNGGAGAGCTGTGTGTGTGTGCGCGCGCTGGAGGGAGCAGCTGTAGGTTTATTATTGAGGAAATATTAAATATGACACGAAACAGCAACTTGTAAAAGTTAGTTTCACTCTTTTTTCCTCTCTCTCTCTCTCTCTCTCTCTCTCTCTCTCTCTCTTTCTCTCTCTCTCTCTCTCTCTCTCTCTCTGAGCAGCGGAGTAGCTGTGTGTGTGCACGCTTTAGACTGTAGATTTATTACTGAGGGAATATTAAAAATGACACGAAACGACAACTTGTAAACGTCTGACACTTGTCCCACAATAAATACGTTGCGGTCCACTTCATGCTCAGCTGTTCTGCTCCACGCCTCTTTTGGATCCGCGCTTCTGGTTCATTTATGAACACGTTTATGTGAGCGGGACCTGCCCGCCTTCAACTGTGGTCTTATGAATGACCCGGGAAAGGTTAAAGCCGGACTGGTCTGTACGGCAATTACACGGATTTGACTTATGAAAGGGGCTTATGATTCAAAGGGCAGTGAGTGTGGGGTTCAGGTTTTAAAGGCTGAGATAAGATACACACATACCTATGTAGATTGACCAATCACACCTTAACAGGAGGGGTTTCTTAGGGTCTTTGTTAGTCTAATTCACAGATGAGGCTCCTCTGTTCCCATCAAGTGTGAAAATCCTATGGGAATCAGTCCTAAAGCTGCATTATACGTTTTTGAAAGTTGGAATCTGAGAACTCCTCCTGTGTTGAGGTTTTTCTCTCTTAACATAAACAGCTTCCTTCACACCCTTCTCAAACCATCTATGTTCTCAGTCCAAACACTCACTATTCAAATCTCTTAGCGATGGAGGACTATGGCGCACTGCATGTTTTAAATGCAAATGCCAAATTTTCTATCTTTCTATGTGGTTCAAGAAAAGTCACAAAAGTTGTTTGCTGATGTGTTAAACTATTTTAATTTACAAAATGTCATTATTTATTATTATTACTATAGTCTATTACTGTTAATCCCAAATTAGGAAAGTACGGTAATTCTCTAGATTTTTCCTATCTCACATGTGAGCACACAAGAGGTGCAGAGGGATGCCATCTAATGCCTGGGAAGCATCTTGGGGGTTAAGGGCCTTGCTCAAGGGCTCAGCAGATTCAGTGTAACTAGACTCACACAAAATAAATAAAAGCAATCCCTTTAAATATAAATTAATTGATCTCTTACAATAAGAGAAGGCTTGATAATGGCAAGCTGATGGGAAGCTGTTGCTTTGACAACACATTTGTGTTTAGATACTGGGGAACACCACAGTAAAAATGCTCTGATTAACCACACCCAGCAGCGTCAGAAAATTCATAGCACTGACGCTTGGTGGAGGTCACGTGATGCGGAGAGAGTAGGAGCGCAGGAGTGGAGCTCCCGAGCTATTAACGCCTATTTTGGTATTTAAGATAGATTAAAGCAGAAAAAGATTACAAAAGTTAAGAGATATGTCATTGCGTGAACTTTGGGGAAAGTCACCAGAAAATAAACGGAATATGCCAGCGAAAACTCGAAAGAACCAACCGACCCAAGACGCCAGCAAGCCTGACACAATGACGGAGAGGGATGACGTGGACAGTCTAGTTGAGAGGATAAGTGAAAGCGTTTTTTCTAAACTTAGCTCAAGTTTGGACACGAAACTCGATCAAATAGTGAAATCAATCACCTCGGTGTGTGAAAATGTGAAAGTGATCGAGAAAAGAGTGGAGGACGCTGAGCAAAGAATATCCGACACAGAGGACACCGTGACGGAGTTACGAGCCAAATTGGAGCGCACCGAGGAACAGCTGAGAGAAGTCACCATCAAGCTGGAGGACCAGGAAAACAGATCCAGACGGAACAATATAAAGATTGTCAACTTACCCGAACGTACAGAGGGAGACAACGCCAAAGAATTCTTTGAGACGTGGCTTCCTAAAGTTCTGGATCTCACGGTGAAGAACAGTCGGATTAAAACTGACAGCTGTCATCGCAGCCCCGCCACGCTGAGAGCAGAACCGGCCCGACCGAGGCTCGTTTACATTCGCCTCCACAACTTTTCGGACAAACAACTGATCATGCAGAAGGCACGAAGCATGGGTGAAATTACTGCGTCCGGCAGCCGAATACACATCTTCGAGGATTTCTCGCCTGCTGTGGAGAAGAGGAGGCGTGAGTTCACCGAGGTGAAAAGATCTCTCAGCGCGCTGGCTGTACAGTACAGCAGTGTTTTTCAACCTTTTTTGAGCCAAGGCACAGTGTTTGCATTGAAAAAATCCCGAGGCACACCACCAACCAAAATTGTAAACATCGATATACTGTATTCGCCTATATTAAATATATAGTCATTCTTATCAAAATGTCTTGAATAGGAATGAAATGAACACAAAAATGTATTTTTATCATGTTTTATATTTCTTATTTCAAATTGCACTTAACATGAAATTGCACTTAACATGCCTTGAAATAAACCTGAACAGTGCCACAACAATGTGGTCTTAAAATTAAAGAGGATGAAATTGCACTTAACATGCCTTCAAATACACCTGAACAATGCCACAACAATATGGTATTAAAATTAAAGAGGATGAAATTGCACTTAACATGCCTTCAAATACACCTGAACAATGCCACAACAATATGGTATTAAAATTAAAGAGGATGAAATTGCACTTAACATGCCTTCAAATACACCTAAACAGTGCCACAAAATATGGTCTTAAAATTAAAGAGGATGAAATTGCACTTAACATGCCTTCAAATACACCTGAACAGTGCTACCATTCTCTCTACATTTTACTCACGCCTGTGCCTGTTTGGATGAACACAAAGCTGATATTCTGGCAGAAGAAAGACACACACGAAGCTCTTCCTCAACAGCTCTAAGTCTCTCTCTGCTTTTAGTTTTTATGGCAGTTAGGCTGGAGAAGCTCACTTCACACAGATATGTTGTGGAAAATGGGAGCAATGTCAAAATAGCTTTGTTTGCCAGAAAGGGGAACTCCTTGGCAGCAGTCAACCAAAAACTATCCAAAGGAAGATCAGCAAAGCTCAGCTTTAAACCACGATTTTGTCTCAGTTCAGTTCTTCCTGCTCCTGTAAAGTCATGTTCCTGCCAACATGCTGAGCTGTATGGGTCCCTAACAAAGTCATAGCATACCTGAACTGATGACTCAAAAGAGATGTAAGCCTCGCTGTACAGTCTCACGTTCACGGATTCTGCCTTCTTCTGATTTCCACTTGGGCCTTCATCTGGGTCCGAATTTTGTCCAGGGACCAGACCAGATTTAGTATTTTTTCTTTTGAAAAAGTTTTCCATCGCTGTTTGTTTGAGAAGGTCCTCACTGTTTGTTTTGCTCACTGCTACAAACACGTCACGTTCATGTGCCGCTACTTCTCTTGTTTTAATGTGCGACGCTATGCTCCATACTGCCACCTATCGCGCGGTAAGGAAATTACACCAGTTAATAAAAAATTCATAATTTACTAATTTTACACGGAACACCAGACAATCTCTCGCGGCACACTGGTGTTCCGCGGCACACTGGTTGAAAAACACTGCAGTACAGGATGCTTTTCCCCGCCACGCTACGCATCTCGCACAATAATAAAGTCCATCTCTTTAAAACTGTACCAGAAGCTCAAAAGTACGTGGATGAGATGCAGAAAACTGGATCATGAAGGACAAGGACATATACCGGTACTTTTTTCAGTTCTATATATTGACAGCTTCTGGTTTGACGTAACAAAATTATTTTGCTCAGCTTAACAAATTAGATAAATTGAGGCTGTTTAATTTTCTGCTTTAAAAAAAAAATATATATATATAAAAAAAAATTGCGTTAATATGCAAATGCGGGATCTCTGGCTCTTCCTACTGGAGCTGGGAAGTTTTCACATGTACCCCAAAGTTGAGTTACATGTACGGCAGGTCTGTGTGTCATTTATGTTGGTATTCTTTTGGTTTTGTTTTTTATGTATAAGTTTAGAGGTTGTTAAAAAAGAGAGGTTGCACCCCACTAAATGTAATCTATGGACGGATGAAATAATCTTTGCTATTATAAAAATGGGAGCAGAAATAGTTAACAATCAGATATGAACAACATTAAATTCTGCACTTTTAATGTCAAGGGGATACATCACCCAATAAAACGGAAGAAAATATTAAGCTTTCTAAAAAAAGACAAGATACAAATTGCATTTCTTCAGGAAACCCATCTGGTGGATAAAGAGCACTTGAAACTCAAGCGAGAATGGGTGGGCCAGGTCTTTTATTCCTCCTTCTCCTCTAACAGCAGAGGGGTAGCCATTTTAATACATAGAGCAGTACCCTTTGTACCTGAGTCTTACAAACAGGACTCAGAAGGCAGATATATCCTTGTTCGAGGGTCCCTCTGGGGTACATCTATCACAATGATGAATATCTATGCTCCTAACCCACCGCCCCCATCATTCTGGACAGAGATAGCGGCTGAACTGGAGGAATATAAGAGCCCTCTAAAGCTAGATTCATACTTGACGCGTCGCGCAGCGCGCGAGGGTGTGCCCTCCAAAAGTGACGCAATTTCACAGTCCCCGCCCCTGCGCGTTGGCCCCGCGCAGGGGATTAGCGCGTGCCGTGCACCTCTGAATTTTTGAAACTCCGCAAGCCTAGAGCGCGCGCCGCGCTCAGTGACGTACGGACTGGGCTCAAAACAAGATGGACGCTTTCGAAGCTGCTCTGGCTGAACTCATCCGCATGTATCGCCATTTGTATGATCCCTCGATGTGCAACTGGCACAGAAGCGATGCAGAAGGAGGAAGAAAAACATGCGGGATCGCTTCGTGAAGGCCAAGAAGAGGGTGATCAGAAGTGGCGATCCTGGCACCAACAAACCGGTGCCAATCCTCGTTGTGGAGCTGAGTTGGCTGTCGAGTTTTATAAAACACCGAGAAAAGGACACAAATATGGAAAAAGAGGTAAAAATGAAAGAAAAAAAAAGTTAGTACTGCTTTTATTACAGCTAGCTTAGCATGGAATACAGCAGGCCATGCTGTGCAGCCTGCCGTGTTGTTTCCCCTTTGTAGTCATTGATATAAACAATAAACTGAGAATGAATGACCAAAACATGGCTTAATGAAAATATAAATCAAGCTGCTGACCAGTAAATGTGAAATAGTGGAAATAGCTATTTTGGATCTGCACAGCTCAACTGTAAACAAATTTAGCCTATATGTGTGTTGATGCTTCATCTTCTGTTTATTAAGCTAACAATTACACAAACATTTGTTTTTATTTAACACATATGTGCATTGTATCCGTTACCGTACAGCAGGCCATGCTGTGCAGCCTGCCACGTGTTGTTTCCCCTTTGTAGTCATAGATATAAACAATAAACTGTGAGAATGAATGACCAAAACATGGCTTAATGAAAATATAAATCAAGCTGCTGACCAGTAAATGTGAAATAGTGGAAATAACCATTTTAGATCTGCACACCTCAACTGTAAACAAATTTAGCCTATATGTCTGTTGATGCTTCACCTTCTGTTTATCAAGCTAACAATTACACAAACATTTGTTTTTATTTAACACATACTGTATGTGCATTGTATCCGTTACCGTTTCATTTTGTACTGATGGATGTCAATGTCTGTTTTTTAGCCTGAAGAAACACCACAGAGCCAAGCACAGGACGATACATGGTGCCTCGACCAGACTGTCACCCCATTCGACCCGACCGTCACCCCCATGGACCAGACCGTCACCACCATCGACCATGAGTACATCACACCCATCGTCTCTCACAACCTCACGCCTACTGGCCATGAAACTGGCAGTACTTCAAACGCAGGGGGTTTTCCTCTGCGCAGGTCCTCCACGCCAATTCCTCCCTGTCCAACGGTGCCCATACCCGTACCACCTCGACACTTGCCAGGGTCAAGCAGCAGTAGCAGAAGCGACAGCCCTAGCATCAGCTCACTCTGTTGGTGTTGGTGAAAACTTTTTATACTTTTATACTACTATGAAAAAGTACTATGCAAAAACTCAGGACAGTATTACACTTTATTTCATTTTATGTTTATTAAATGTTGGTGTAAACTTTTTATACTTTTATACTACTATGAAAAAGTACTATGCAAAAACTCAGGACAGTATTACACTTTATTTCATTTTATGTTTATTAAATGTTGGTGAAAACTTTTTTTACTTTTATACTACTATGAAAAAGTACTATGCAAAAACTCAGGACAGTATTACACTTTATTTCATTTTATGTTTATTAAATGTTTTAGTGTTTAAATAGTTATTGTTGCACTGAGGGACAGAGAGAAATGCAATTTCAATCCTGTGTATGTCCTGTACATATTACTGTTTTGAGAATAAAGCTGACTTTGACTTGACTTTGATTCAAATGATACATTTGTAATGCATAATTACACATTTATCAATTATTTTTAGACAGCATGCAATTTTTGCACACATTAAAATCAAAACACTATTTCTACAGGTTTCTCCACATTCCACTTCACATTCCTGGTGAAATAAAGGCTACTACACATTGAGATTTTTCGTGTCAGGTAGCAATGCTTCATTTTAATGCAATATGGGACTTATATTTACAATGCCATTTCAGGTTTCCAAATAATTCTAACATCTAATGTTCTTACAGTTATAAAAAAAGTCTTTCATACCAAATTTTATGTAATACAACTGTTAGTGGCTTTGTAAATACAATATGCAAACAAAACAGACGGAAAGCTGAAGTGGATATTTCAATGTAGTTTCATTTTATTTAAAATCATTAACATTCAAATACAAATAGCAATATACAATATAGCTTGGCACACCTCAGAGACTATCAGGGAAACCGTAGTTGCACCAAGTTGTAGCTGGCTGCTACACTTTTCTGGCTGCTACCTGAAGCCAGGGTTCTTAAAGTCACTGCCAAACGCTCGGGTAATGTCACAGGGCTGCTGTGGGTCCTTCCATGTCGTATGAAAGGCGAAATACGATGTAGCAGGTCATCAAATCGGTGTGCAGACATACGGAAGTAACTGAAGTGCATTTCTTCGTCAATTCTCCGCATCGGCATCACCAGCATGTTATATTCCCCACCAGTACGTCTCTGAGAGTGTAATGGCCGAACATACCATCTCCTTCTGCGTCTTCTTCGTCTCATTAAAATTGCAAGACACAATAACTGTTGTTCTATTATAATTTGCTCCTCTAATAAAGACAGTTCAAGAATGAAGCGAGCGGGAAGCCATTTTGTTTGTGTTGTGACGTCAAACAGTTCTTCTTCTACGGTAGATTTCTTCTTCTACACCCTTTCTTGTAACATATGCACATGTTGTAGAGGCTACTTCCACCTGCTGGCCCGTAAAAGAACAGCACTTTGCCATGCTCGGCCGTGCGTCAACCATAAACACAGGGGCGAAACTATGAACGCATTTCGCCGTGCGGCACAGTGCACGCGCGGCGCGCGCGCTCCAGCCTGCGGACCAAAGCGAAAGTCTAACTCAGCCTTAACGGTGCTGGGCGGTGATTTCAATTGTTGTTTAAATGAAAAGAAGGACAGGTCCACAGTAACAGCACAGAGAAAATCTAGTACAGGGACGCCACTGATGAAAATGTTAAATGATACATCACTGACAGATGTATGGAGAACCCTGAATCCACTAGATAGGGATTTTACTTTCTATTCTAACCCACACAATTCCTATTCAAGAATAGATTTTTTCTTTATACCTCCTGAGATTATGGGACAAGTTACTGCATGTTCTATAGGGTCAATCCATATCAGTGACCATGCCCCAGTTTATATGCAATTGTCAATTACTGATACTACAGCTGATAAACCAAAGTGGCGCTTCCCGTCATATTTACTTAATGATAAAAATTTTAAGGAGAAAATGGAAGCGGAAATAAAACAATTTTTTGAAATAAATGATACTAATGACACAAGTCCAGAGTTTCTCTGGGAAGCTGCAAAGGCTTATTTAAGAGGGTTCACAATTTCATATATGGCACATCGTAAGAAAACATTACAGATGAAACAAAACAGATTGGAGATGGACCTAAAGCAGGCAGAAGCTATTCATAAATCCCAACCTACTAAAGTAAATCTTGTTAAGGTACAAACTATTAGAGCTGCTCTGGATTCAATTACAAATGAAAAGGCTGTGAGGTCATTATTCTACCAAAGACAACGTATGTATGAATATGGAAATAAACCTAGTAAATACTTGGCACGCCTGCTCAACCAGAGACAACATAACAATATAGCAAGCATTAGAGATGCAAGAGGTAACAGACACTTTGATAAAAATAAAATTAGTTCTGTATTTGTGTCATTTTACAAATCTTTATACAAATCTGATAACAATAGCACGAAAGAGGAACTGGATAAATTTCTTTCTAGAGTCAAGCTACCAACACTGACAGAACAGCAGCAAGACATTATGGGTGGACCCATACAGGAAAAAGAAATATTGGAAGCAATAGCACTAATGCGTAGCGGGAAATCACCAGGTCCTGATGGATTTTCAGCCGAATGGTTTAAAGCATATAAGCATAATCTTACTACGCATCTAACTAAAACTTTTAATTACAGCTTTTATGTTACACACCGGTTACCAGAAACAATGTCTTCAGCTAATATTAGTCTAATTTTGAAAAAAAACAAAGACCCAGAAGACCCAGCCTCTTACAGGCCCATCTCACTTATTAATGTGGATGCAAAGATTCTGGCGAAGGTGCTGACCCTTAGGCTTGAACCCATGATTGCCCGTTTGGTAAAACCAGATCAAACAGGATTCATCAAAGGAAGAAATTCTTTTCACAATATTAGGAGGCTTATGAATATTATACAGTTTGCCAGTAATAATGCCATACAAGGATTAGTGATGTCCCTGGACTCACTGAAGGCTTTTGATAGAGTTGAATGGCCCTTTCTCTTTTGTACTATGGACAAATTTAAAATTGGGACAGGATTCATTGAATGGGTAAAATTACTGTATCGATCACCTAAAGCCTCCATAATTGTCAATTCCCATTGTTCAGATCCCTTCCTCCTTGAGCGAGGAACCCGACAGGGGTGTCCATTGAGTCCTCTCTTGTTTGCACTGGCTATTGAGCCATTTGCAGAGCTTATAAGAACTGAAACTAAGATAAAGGGGATAGAGGTTGGAGATAAAATACATAAAATCTCTCTCTATGCGGATGACGTACTTTTATTCTTGGATAAGATTGATACATCTATCCCACATCTGATGGAATGTTTAAAGCAATTCGGATACGTGTCGGGTTTTAAGGTTAATCTGTTAAAGACAGAGGCCATGCCTGTAGGGGCTATGACAGAGTCTGTTGTGCCCAGTAACTTCCCCTTCCATTGGTCACCGGCAGGAATAACTTATCTTGGAATAAGAATCAGCCCCTGTCTTAAAAAACTAGTAAAACTTAACCTGGAACCAATTATGGCTGGAGTAAAGGAAGATCTACTGAGATGGGGAACTTTACCTGTTTCTTGGTTGGGTAGGATGAGTGTACTCAAAATGAACATATTACCCAGGATGTTATACTGTCTGCAGATGTTACCAAACTCAATTCCAAACAGCTTCTTCATAAATCTAAATAAGGTGTTTACAAATTTTATATGGCAAGGGAAAAAGGTCAGAATGAAATTAGGTAAATTACAAAGAAGTAAGGAAAGAGGAGGACTTGGCGTGCCCAATATGCGTTTGTATTATTGGGCGGCTCAAATAAGATACTTGAAAGAATGGGTGAACCCAGATAGTACAAACACGTGGATTGATGTAGAATCCAAGAACTGTGGTGTGTTGAACCTAAAAGATGGTCCCTTTGTTAGTTATAAGAAAGCAAAAACTGAGGTCCAAAACAATTATATAGTACTGAACACACTAATTACATGGAATAAGATCAAAACATATTTTAAAATGAAAGACCACTTCTCCCTGCTTGCCCCTGTATGGTGTAATCCTGATTTCCCTCCATCATATCAGGACCCGGTATTCAAAGTGTGGCAAGATAAGGGTCTAGATTGCCTCAGTAAATTTTTTGAAGGAGAAGCAATTGAATCATTTGAAAATCTGAAGAGTAAATATAACTTGCAACAATCTCACTTCTACCGTTTCCTACAGATGAGGCACTTTTTACATAAAAATGCTAGGGCCCCAAAGACATCGTTTCTTGAAGACATTCTTATTAAGACCAAATCAAAGAAATTTATATCTTATATCTATGAGAAACTTGGGTCGAATCTAGAATGTTCCTGTGATTATTTACGGAGACAATGGCAAATGGATTTGGACTGGCATATTGAGGATGACACCTGGACATCAATCTTGAGAAACACACATAATATGTTGACGTGTAATGCGGACAGAGAGACACAATTTAAAATACTTCACAGGCTTCATACTACGCCAATACTGAGGGGCAGGATGGGACTGGGATCTTCAACCTGTAGTAAATGTAATTTAGAACCTGGTACGTACACGCATATGTTTTGGAAATGTGTAAAGATTGAGAAGTTTTGGGGGGAGGTACAGGCTGAGGTGACCTCTTTGATGGGGTATGACCTACATTTATCACCCTTTCACTGTATTTTGGGAGCTAAAGTGGACAATGCAAAGAGCACCCATAACACAAAATTTATAGGAACATGTCTGCATGCTGCAAGGAAGGCCATCCTCAAGTTTTGGATATCACAGGAAGCCCCGACATTGAGTGACTGGTATAACGAGCTTCTGAGGATACTTCCTCTGGAAAAACTGACCTACACCTTACGGGATGAAAGTGAGAGATTTATTAAGATATGGAAACCACTCCTGGATAGACTGGATCCCACAGGCCTCAACTTTACATAGGGGATGACATATGCTGCCTCATAATATTTTAATTATTAATATTACTTTTTTTCTTAGTTGATTTGTCTGTATTTCTTTTTTTTCTTTTCTTTTCTCTTTTCTTTTTTATGATTTTTGGTTATTGTAGAACCTGCTGTGTGTTTAACTGTTTTATTGAAATTGTCTATGTCGGGAGGGGAAAAAGAAAAAGTCGGGGTTTCTCTATACATGTATCATATAATTAACAGATGTGTTTGTATTTGTTATGAGAGCCTCAATAAATAAATTTGAAAAAAAAAAAAAAAGAAAATTCATAGCACTGACGCTTGTTATTTAAGTAAAATTGAAAGCAGAGCTGCACCGAGATTTTTAACAGAAAGAACAAGAATATTTTATTTCCTGTTGTTGATGTGTTCCTGTTATTACAAAGACATTGTGTGTCATGTTATCCTGCTTGTGTACTGGTAACAAAATATTCAAATGCAGCTAATGTTCATGGTTTCAGTGTAATTCACACCACAGTAATGTGGGTAATCATGTGTACTTTTATTGATTTTTCTATAGTTTTTTGTATTTGTGCTCAGGTGTTTTCAAATCTATTTTGGAAAATGTGTTGGTTCCAGTCATCATAGCATTGGTGCGTACACATTTGGATGTTTAGGCGTCACTGCGCACATTCATCTACTGAAGGAGGGAATTCCCTTCAGCTTACGCACTTGGCCTCTGCTGACATGAATGCATCTTACGTTAGATGCTTTGATGCCTGCAGGACCTGTTTCTGAACAATAAGAATGCCAATCAAGGCTGGAATCTTTGCTTAATTGGCTCAGTGAACACAAGTAAACATTTTTATTTAAACTGTGATATAAGAAGATAGTATGTACATTTTAGGAAATATGATAAGAAAAAGTGCACCATAAAAAATAAACTGTAAATATTGAGATAGGTTGGGGATAAATGAAAGAGACACAGTCGTGGGAAAAAAAGAGAGTCCACAGTCTTCCAAGTTTGGGGTTCTACATTTAAGAGATAAATATGATTTGGTCTTTTTCCTAATATATAAATCTAGACACATTTATGCTCAAGTGTAGACAAACACACAACAGATTCACCATACCATTATTTCCTTCCATCCATCCATTTTCTTCTGCTTATCCGGGGTCAGGTCGCAGGTGTAGCAGCCTAAGTATGGAGGCCCAGACTTCCCTCTTCCCAGCCACTTGGGCCAACTCCTCCGAAAGAATCCCAAGGCGTTCCCAGGCCAGCTGAGACCCTCCAGCATGCCCTGTGTCTTCCTCTGTGTCTCCTCCCGGTGGGACGTGCCCGGAACACCTCACCAGGGAGGCGTCTAGGAGGCATCCTAACCAAATGCTTGAGCCACCTCAACTGTCTCTTCTTGACGTGGATAAGCAGAACACTACTCTGAGTTCCCCCCGGATGACCGAGCTGGGAGAGCCCAGACACCCTGCGGAGAAAACTCATTTTGGCCGCTTGTATACGTGATCTTGTTCTTTTGGTCACAACCCAAAGCTCATGACCACCTATGAGGGTAGGTAGATGGACCAGTAAATTGAGAGCTTCACCTTTAGACTCAGCTCTCTCTTCACCACGACAGACCGGTACAGCGCCCACTTCACTACACATGCCTAACCTAACCGCCTATCGATCTCTCGCTCCACTTTCCCTTCATTTGTGTACAAGACCTCAAGATACTTAAACTCCTCAACTTGGGGCAGGACCTCCCCCCTGACCCAGAGAAGGCACTACCCTTTTCCAGCTCAAGACCATGGCTTCAGATTTGGAGGCACTGATCCTCATCCCAGTCGCTTCACACTCGGCTGCAAACCACTCCAGCAAAAGCCATAGATCACAACCTGATGAAGCTAATAGGACCACGTCATCTGCAAAAAGCTGAGACACAATCCTAAGGCCACCAAAACTGATCCCCTCAACATTTGGCTGCACCTAGAAATTCTGTCCAATAAGAGTTATGAACTGAATTGGTGACAAAGGGCAACCTTGGCAGAGTCCAACTCTCACCGTGAACAAGCCCAGTCCAGTGTTCCACAACCAGGACAAAAACCACACTGCTCTTCCTGAATCCAAAGTTCGACTATCCGACGGACCCTCCTTTCCAAAACTCCTGAATAGACCTTACCAGGGAGGCTTAAGAGTGTGATGCCCCTGTAGTTGGAACACACTCTGCAGCCCCCCTTTTTGAATAAGGGGACCGCCAGTCTGCCAATCAAGGGGAACTGCCCCTGATGTCCACGCATTATTGCAGAGTCGTGTAAGCCAACACAACCCTACAACATCCAGAGCCTTAAGGAACTCCAGGCAAATCTCATCCACCCCTGGGGCCCTGCCACTGAGGAGCTTTTTAACCACCTCATTGAGCTCAGCACCAGAGATTGGAGAGCATGACCCAAAGTCCCCAGGCTCCACTTCCTCAATGAAAGACAAGTGGGATTGAGGAGGTCTTCAAAGTACTCTGCCCACCGACCCATGCCATCTCGAGTTGAGGTTAGCAGCACACCATCCCCACTATAAGCAGTGTTGGTGGTGTTCTGCCCCCCCTCCCCCCACGACAGGCTGAATGGTGGACCAGAATCACCTTGAAGCCATATGGAAGTCATTCTCCATGGCTTCTACTAACTCTTTCTATGCCCAAGTTTTTGCCTCAGTGACCACCTGAGTTGCATGCCTCTTGGACTGCCGGTACCCATCAGCTGCTTCTAGTGTCCCACAGGCCAAAAACGCCCAATAGGACTCCTTCTTCAGCCTGACAGCCTCACCTGCCAGTGTCCATCAACGGGTTAGAGAGTTACCGCCTCGAGAGGCACCGACAACATGTCTCTGTACGTGTGACTTTTCTCCAGGTACTCCAGTTTCCTTCTACAGACCAAAAAGATGCATGTTAGGTTAACTAATAACTATAAATTGTCCCTCGTGTGGATGAGTGTGAATGGTCGTTTATGTCATTTAACTATATATGTCCCTGTGATGGACTGGAGACCTGTCCAGGATGTACCCTGCCTCTCGCACAGTGATAGCTGGATATGGGCCCCGTCAGCCCCTGTGACTTGGTAAGGAAGAAGTGGGAAAAGATAATGGATGGATGGATTGTTCCAGTAAATTCATATTCATTTCAAAAGTGCACACCAGCAGATTAAAATTTTAAAACCTGGGGGTGGCCACCAAGGAGAGTACAAAGCAACATGTTGTAGGTGAGCAACAAAATTATGTACATAGCCAAGAGTTCGTTTTTGCTAGTGGTTCACACAAAAAGTTTCTTGGTTTCTTCTGAGTTTCATTCTTTTGGATTTTCTTTTTAATTATTTATGATGAGTTCATCTTTTGTTTTAGGCTACTTTTGACTCCAGATGTTGATTTAATTCCTAAAAGTGCAGAAACAGTGAGGCAGGGGAAGGGGATTGCAAGCTTTGACTAACATGAGCTGGTGTTTTACATTATATTCAAATGATAGTTTCAGGTAAAAACAATTAGCTGGAACACGTCCTGAAGTCAGAATTCTGACTCAGAAAGTTGGGGATTTCTCTTTCTACAACATCTGCATCTAATATGGCTGACATGAGCTTGAAAATGGCAATAAACTGCAGTAATAAACTTTTAATTATCACTTTTGTCAGTTTGTTCCTCAACAAAACAGTCAAACACTCCCTGCACTATTTCTAATTGCCAGTATGTTGCTAAATTTGAATATGGTCCATCGCTAACATTAGCATGGTTGCTAAACACATTTTCTAACGTGCTACTGGAACATAGTTAAGTGAGGAGTGAAGTCATTCTTAGATTCAAGTTACAATCTTCCAAGGTAAACACATCAACAATGTAAGCTGTTCCATTGTATTCTTGGTTGTATAGCATTAGTGGTTTGTGTACTGTGCACCTGCAAGCCACCTTTGAAAAGTGCAAGTATTATGTTTTATCTTACAGGTCAGGTATAAGGTTAACACTTTATCTCATTTAACTTGCTCTTGCAGCATTTGCCACACGTGGCCTGCAGGCTAAGGTCTTGTGACACATCTGTTGTAAATCAACACTACACATAATATCAAAAGACCAATAAACTGGTAGTTCAGATCTTTTAAAGTAGGATTCTGTGAAATTTTTTATTAACCTGTTGTAAAAAACTCTCTTTGAATGAACTCAGTTTGGAGAAAAAAGACAGTGATTGGATTCATGAGCTAATGGATAGGCTGAGTGGGGCTAAGACCAAATTTAATTGCTACCATATTAAAACAGCTTCAAACCCCAGCAGCAGTTCAAAGAAACATAATGTTATAAATCTCTACATATCAGTTATTTTTTGTATTACACAATGGATAGATATAGAAATGGATTTTTATGGTTTTATACAAGCACAAAGAGTAAAGCTGAATGAGCTTTAAGCACTTTTGCTGCAGTTTTGGAGTACTTCTAGCAGGAATATTCCTTTGTATATTATTCTTGCTTGAATACTGATGCAATTAAAAACTGTAAAAGCTGTATAAAATAACAGTGAGAGTCAGAGATTCTTTATTGTCATTCACACCACATGTGGTACATGTGATGAAACGAGATTATGTACACAGGGTCCCAGTTACAACAATAAAATGTAAAATAAATAATGTAAAATAAAAAAAACAGTAACGTCTAAGATATGAACTAAGAAAGACATCAACTAACAAAAATACACTGGGCACTAACATCATTAAATAAACATTACATTACTTCAAACAGCAGCACTAACATGAGTTTGCACAAGTATGAGCAGATGAGCACGAATAAACACAGCAACATGAAACAGATCAGCACCAACATGAAACAGATCAGCAGCAACATGAAACAGATCAGCAACAACATGAAACAGATCAGCAGCAACATGATGTGATATTTTACAGTGATTAGTCTGGATAGATATTCATGAGTCTTAAAGGCTAAGTTATACTTGCGGTTTGGTCCGCAGGCTGGAGCGCGCGCGCCGCGCGTGCACTCAGCTGTGCGGCGAAATTCGTTCACAGTTTCGCCGCTGTGTTTATGGTTGACGCACGGCGGCGCATGGCAAAGTGCTGTTCTTTTACGGACCAGCAGGAGGCAGTACCCTCTAAAACCTGTGCATATGTTGCAAGAAAGGTG
Source organism: Garcialebias charrua (assembly GCA_038048925.1). NCBI lineage: Eukaryota > Metazoa > Chordata > Actinopteri > Cyprinodontiformes > Rivulidae > Garcialebias > Garcialebias charrua. Next base: position 36,478 of record JBBPBX010001903.1, on the reverse strand, counting down.
TAGAAGAAGAAATCTACCGTAGAAGAAGAACTGTTTGAAATCACACAACAAAAACAAATAGCTTTCCGCTCGCGTGCTGAACTGTTGTCTTTATTTGCGGTTTTAATGCATGGAGTCAGCGGAGGAGAAAGCGATCACGTGACTTTTGGCGAAAAAACAAAAGAAAAGTCCGACTCCAGATCAGGAATGAAGGAGAATTTAATACATTTGTGTCACAAAACATTCCTCCATGCGTCGCGACGCCGTCTCCACGACCACAGCGGCGCAAACAGCTGCAGGCTCCGGCGTGAAGAGGGTGAAGGCTGTCGTGGGGACCTGTCAATCAAATCGTAGCACCCACGGCGCGCGCATTAGGCTTGCGGAGTTTCAAAAATTCAGAGGTGCACAACACGCGCTAATCCCACGCGCGGGGCCAACGCGCAGGGGCATGGACTGCGATATTGCGTCACTTTTTGCGCGCACACCCTTGCGTGCTGCGCGACACGTCGACTATAAATCTAGCTTAACAGCCTCAGGGTAGAAGCTATTCCTCAGTCTAGTGGTTCTACACTAAGGCCCTGTTTACACGGCGAGTATTCTGAGTGGAACCGCTCCTTTCTCTCTGCGTCTTTGCTTATCGTTGACACGAGTTCACTGGCCCCCCTCTTTGCATCCGATGCTTTTCTGATACACTGCTCAGGGTGGAGGTTTTTCGCTGACCCCCCGTTGATAATGTAAACATCTCCCGCTGAGCTTTTGTGTCAACCGCATGCGCAGCTCGCACGCGCAGACAGTCAGGGCAGGCGGACATTTCACGTGTCACGCTGCAAAATATAACAGTTTAACAATAATAAACAGTATTTATGTTGGCGTGGGAGATGTATAAATTTATCTGAACTACAGTATCTATCTGGACTCGTTACGTTTTTTAAACAATGCGTAACGTGCTGTGAAAATGAAGACACCAGGTTTATTTTTTATTTATTTATTTATTCAGCACCACAAACTGTACGTAACACAAACACTGAGAATTAAACTGAACACTATTAAAACACGTTAACCGAACTGTTAATACATTAATGAACGACTCTTGCTATGTTTTCATCTGGACCCCATCAGAACCGGTCTGCCTGTTGGAACGACAGCTTCTCCACCTGGCAGAAATAAATAAATAAATAAATAAAAACTCTGTTGTTGTGTGATCAAAGTAAACACAAGCAAACATTATATTAAGAACGTTGATTTACCTGCTGTAAGTCATGTTTATCACGGAGGAAAGTCCGACATCGACTCGGTTCTGGTCCACAGTCCACTCAGCGTCTGGTGTGCAGCTTGTTAGATGAAGCGGTCCCACTTGGTGTCAAATCTGTCGACTATTATCCAAATTCAGCTTTAACTTGTTGTTAAGTTGTTGTTAGCTCAACGTTTAGCCCAGAAGAACGCAGCAGTCAGGCAGCACGCATGCGCAGTGGGTGAAAGGGGGGCATGAGGGAGGGGGGAGATTCGAGCGGATCTGTGTCAACGTAAAACTTTTCATCTAATTAACATACCCAAAACCACCGTTTCCCCCCCACAGTGTCCGTGTAAACAGGGCTTTAGTGCTCCTTAACCTCCTTCCTGAGGGGAGTAGGGCAAAAAGTGTGTGTGTTGGATGAGTGGGGTCCTTCATGATGCAGGTGGCCCTCTTCCTGCATCTGGAGGTGTAGATGTCTGTGATGGTGGGGAGACTGACTCCAACATCTTCTGTGCAGCCTTCACCACTCTCTGGAGAGCTTTTCTTTCTGCAGCTGTGCAGCCTCCATGCCACACGTTGATGCTGGAGCACAGGATGCTCTCCACTGCACACCTGTAGAAGGAGGTGAGGACTGAGCTTCCCAGACCAGCTCGTCTCAGCCGTCTGAGGAAGTAGAGTCTCTGATGACCTTTCTTGATCAGGCTGGTGGTGTTGTTGCTCCAGCTGAGGTTATCATTCATGTGTACACCCAAGTACTTGTAGCTGGAGACCACTTCCACTGCAGATCCTCTTATGTTCAGTGGGGTGTGGGTGTGTTTGTTCCTTCTGAAGTCCACAATCATCTCCTTTGTCTTCTTCACATTGATGTGAAGGTTATTCTCTTTGCACCAGCTCTCCAGGTGTACCATGTGAATCATGAATCCAACGTTTCAAGATTGAAGATCTTTTAAAATGTTAGCAATACAGTAGTCCCTCATTTAGTGCAGGTATTAGGTTCATATA
>JBBPBX010001903.1:0-20169 GCA_038048925.1 Garcialebias charrua | reverse complement strand
AACTTTATCCAGACATGGTTTGATGAGTACAGCGAGGACTTCAGGGACCCTCCGCAGCACGCAGCGCTCAGGCTGCTGTTGGATCACCTAAGGATCAGTGCAGCCGTGCATGACAACCTGCGCAGTCAGCCCAACTTCTGTTCGTTGGCAGGACAAGCTGAGGAGCTGCTCAAGAGGTTCCAGAAAGAAGGTGACCTTTCACCTCAGAACTTGTCCTACTAGCAGCATAGCTTTCCTTCCCAGCCTTACAGTCAGCTATGCTGGGAAAACCATTAAAACCCTAAAAGATGCTAACATTTCCTAAATTGTGATGTTTTTTTATTAGACGTGGCATCAAATGCTGGTTTTGTTGCAGCACATCTTGGGCAAGATGAGGAGGGGTCTGCTGATGAGGATTCAGAATGTGAAAACTCTCCAGATCCAGGAGACATCATGGATTTCTCCGCTGCAGCCATTGCAGAACAGCTCACTCAAATAGACTCTGTACGTGAGGAAGCGTTTCTCATTTCCCTCTTTTAAACAGATTTTGATGGTGACTAACAGATGACTGTGGACATTTCAGGCTCTGTTTGTCAAAGTAGTGCCCTACCAGTGTTTGGGCTGTGTGTGGTCCCAGAGAGACAAGAAGGAGAACATGTCCCCCACTATTCGAGCCACCATTGCCCAGTTCAACACCATCACCAACTGGGTCATTGGGTCCCTGCTCTGCCCGCCTTGCACGTCCTCTCGCGTGCCTCCCACGTCAGCAGCACAGAGGGCTTGCATCATAGAGAAGTGGATCAAAGTAGCACAGGTGGGTTTTAATAATAATAATAATAATAATAATAATAATAATAATAATAATAATAATAATGAATTCAATTTATAACGCACTTTTCATTAATGAAAATCTCAAAGTGCTACAAGGTGCAACAGAATTAAATGTCAATAAAACAAATAATAAAACAATTAAAATCAATAACAGTATCAGCTAAGATCAAAAGTAGAATCATGAGGAGGTAGAGTATGCTCGGTTGAAAAGAAAGGTCTTCAAGCCGCTCTTAAAGTCAACCACAGACTGTGGGGCTCTCAGACAGTCAGGAAGAGAGTTCCACAGGCGGGGGGCAGCCACACTGAAAGCCCGGTCTCCCATGGTCCTTAATTTGGTTCTCGGAATGTGAAGGAGATTGCTGTTCTGTGACCGCAGCGAACGGGTGGATGAGTATGGAATAAGAATATCCTTCAGATAATCTGGTGAAGTTCCGTGTAAGCATTGATGTGTAATGAGAGCAGTTTTGTACTGAATTCTGTAGGCGACAGGAAGCCAATGAAGGTTATGGAGAATGGGCGTAATATGTTCAAATTTACGAACTCTCAACAAGATCCTTGCTGCACTGTTTTGAATATATTGAAGTTTCTGAAGGTTTTTGCCAGGGATTCCAATAAACAGGGAGTTGCAGTAGTCGAGCCTGGAGGAGACAAAAGCATGGACGAGCTTCTCAGCATCGGAAAAAGTTAGGGATGGGCGAAGTCTGGAGATGTTTCGAAGATGGAAGAAGCAAGTTTTAAACAGATGCTTAATGTGATTTTCAAATGTAAGATTGGAGTCCATTTTTATTCCAAGATTAGTAACAGAGGTGGAGAGGGGGATGTCTTGTCCAGAAAAGGAAAGTCTTGTTATAGGAGATGTTTGTACCTGGTGAGGGGTGCCAATCAGTATGGCCTCAGTCTTGGAGCAGTTTAATTGAAGAAAGTTCTGATTCATCCATGCCCTAATTGCCTCCAGGCAGGCAGAGAGGGCAGTGAGTGAAGATGGAGATGACAAGGTGGAAGATGAGGATGCTCCAGTCCTGATGTAAAGCTGTGTATCGTCGGCATAACAGTGAAAAGAAATGTTGAACTGATTAATAATTTGACCTAAAGGCAGCATGTAAAGGGAAAACAGCAGGGGCCCCAGAACCGACCCCTGAGGGACACCACAGGAGACACAGACTGTCTGGGACGTGGCGTTGCCAAGACTAACACATTCCAGCCTATTGGAGAGGAAAGATTTGAACCAGTCCAGGACGGTGTCGCAGAGACCGACCTCCACATGAAGACGGTGGAGGAGGATACTATGGTCCACAGTGTCGAAGGCTGCAGTGAGGTCAAGGAGGACAAGGATGGAGGGAGAGCCAGTGTCAGCAGCCAAGAGGACATCATTGGTAACTCTCAGCAATGCAGTCTCTGTACTGTGAGCTGCCCTGAATCCAGACTGGAACTTCTCATACAGGGAGTGTTGTTGTAGGTGGTCCTGCAGCTGAGCAGCAACAGCTTTTTCCAGCACTTTAGATAGAAAAGGGAGGTGTGGAATTGGGCGGTAATTAGAAAAAAATGTCGGGATCCAAATTAGATTTAGATTTAGATTAGATTTTATGAACCAAGGGGCTGAATGATGGTTTTCAGAAGATTTGTCTCACATGACTCCCTAAGTTAAAGGAAAAATGCCTAGAGAATTTTATAATTTGGCAAATCCATGAATTGCAAGTTGTTCCTTTAACAGGAATGCCGTCGCTTGAAGAACTTCTCTTCTCTGAAGGCCATCCTGTCTGCCCTTCATTCAAATGCAGTTTACAGGCTGAGGAAGACCTGGGCTGCTGTGTGCAGGTTGGACCCTTTCTGTTTCAAAGGACACATTCTTTTGTTCGTCTATATGCTCGTAAAATATATGAATTGTGATGTAATTATCATTTAATGAGGTCTTTGAACCCTCTTCAAGCGCAACATTGGGACTTTATTGGAGACGTCAGCAGAAAAGTGGTTTTAAGTAATGACCCAGATTCTAGTTCAGGTCATGAATATTGTAGTACATTCAAAGTTCAAAGTGGAAAAAACTTCACATACACTGCTGACAGCGCAAGCTAGCAGTAGTGTGTGAATATTTAACACCACTTACTGTGGATAACAGTTTTAAATGTTGGAATAAATATACCAAGAGTTTGCACTTCATGTTGGTTTTCCTGCTTTTTGCAGAGACAGCACATCCACGTTTGAGAACCTCTGGGAGACTTTTCCTGATGAGAATTGTGTTCTGATGAACAAGGAGCTCCTAGTGGAGGTGAGGAAAACAAAACAACCACGTGTGCTTTATGTTTTGTGTGTGCGTGAAGCAATCAGTGCAATGTAGTTGTTGAAACGAAAGGAATCCTCAATGAATGCCTTCATTGCATTAAAATACATCCCCATCTCATTTTTGCATATTCTTCTTGCATTTATATGGCAAATTTTGATTAGCTTTAAGAAAATACCATAGCCTCTTTACATATCACATACTCTGGAATAGCTAGCATAATCTTCAGCAATGCCTGGTTGGATTGAAGGATCATGTTGAAAACTTTGCATCATAAAATACCAACGTTAAAATGGCACAAGTGCCAAAATGAAAATTACAGGGACGTAACAGTGACTCAACAATAACAACACACAACCTAATGCTACACTATGCTAATGCTCTGTTTGCACTGTTACAGTACCATGGAGGAACTCATAGCCTTTCTATGCATAATTACAAGTTTTTAAAATTTGTCTCATTAGAGCTGCGTATCAGTGAATTATTCTTTATGTTCTTGGAATGTACTCTTTGTACTCAATGTCATGTTGCTGTGTTGTTCATCTTCTTTTGTTGGGCTCTTTGTGATATTGCCAGAGTACCAATGTCTGTGAAACACTTTTTAAATACTATTCATTCAACCTTTATTTATACAAGCTAATCCCATAGTACCAGCTGTATACATATATGTATCTCCACATATAAATAATTTTATCTATACATATAACCAACATTTTCCACTTGTCATTAATTCTACAAACATGGTTCTAGATTAAATTGATTTCCACGTTGTTGTTTTGGGTTTGGCTTGGACTTTACCAAAGTAGGGCACTGACAGCACTAGAAGAAGAAGATGCTAAAGATGGTGGATAAAACTAGCACATGCAGGATGTTGAAGTTCATTGAAAGAGTATTGTACATAAATGGTTTCTCACACTGGAAATGATTATCTTCTTGACCATGGATCATTTCACTCTTGTAATAATTAAAAAAAAGATTGTGTCTTGAGTTAATGTTTTCAGGAATGTTTAACAGGATATTAATGGCAAACAACAAGCCTTGAGCACATGATGTTCCCTTTAAGGGTTTTCTCTGTAGTCGTTTTCAGGGGATTGTGCCACAGACACCTTGTGTACAGTTTTGGACAAAGGACTCACAATACTTTTGTATAGAAAAGCCAGTATTTGTTGCTATAACAAAACATTGTTTCATCGACACATAAATTCTCTCTTTTCATAAAAGAGGTTTGTAATCAGTGTCTCTCATGTGTTTATAGAACCTAAGTCTGTTTGCTTTATGGATATAAATGCTTGAGGCCTCTGGTCCTTTGAAAAATAGCACATTTCAAGCTAATGTGTAATGAAACATCTTCTCACGTCAATATGTGCTGCACACTTTAACTGAACACCACTTTGACTGTCATTAACAGGATGCAGGCCAAGCCACAGTGGGCAATGTTTCTCCAAAGATATACAAGAAGTGCCAACTCCTCAGACAGATGGTAAGCTGATTCTTACAGTGAGAAAAAGTTGCTTGGAAGGCATGTGATTAACCCAAAGACACACATCTGAGTTAAACCTGATCACACTCTTGCAATGTGGCAAAATGTCATCTTTTATCTAGAAGTGTATAATGTTCACGTGAGGCTAAAGGCTCATGGAAATTTCTGTTCTTATATTACAATACTATGTGGAGAATCTCGGGCACTGTCAAGACCAAAACCTATCTTTAGCGTTGTTGCTGAGCAGGTTTCAAATGGCCTTCAGGTCACAGGATCTTTAGTTGGTAATAATAGACTGAACTCAGGTCTTCCTGGGTTGTAATCTAAAAACCCACAGTGTTGCTGAATGACTAACTTGTACAAGTGAACATTGACCCATTTATTTTTTTTGGGGTATAAAAAAACTGAAATCAAAGATGTGTGGTGGAATAAAAAAGATAAAGTGAAAAACTACAACTGTAAATAATAAAATGGTGTCCATACATGTGTCTTCAGAGTACCTCCAGTGGAGTGGTTCCTTACCTGGGAACTTATCTGACCGTTCTTACGATGTTGGACACAGCTCTGCCAGACACTGTGCAGGTACACCATGCAATATTTAACAGGACTGACAGAAGTGAAACAAACAAAATCTTATTAAGGATTGCTGATGAGGACATAGCAGCAAGTTCATTTAAATCTAATATATCAAGAGTAGTGTTGCGACATTTTCAAATGGTAACAGTATTATCCTGTTTGTTGTAAATAGCTTATTTATTGAGCCAGTTTGAAGAAACTAAATTTTGAATCTGCAAAGAAAAGATAAGCTAACAGCTGGTCCCAAGTCAGCCACAGCTAACGTAGGTTGCTCTGGTAATTAAAACTCTAAAACTAGTTTACAAAATACCATAGTGGTTTAAGCAAATACTGTTTTAAAACCCATTGCACTCCCATCAAACATTACATTTCAAGTTTATATAATCTATAAATATTTGCAAGTAGCTGCTAGCTGTAGCATTTTAGGCTCAACTTGGGGCATTTGATACAAGAATCACATAATTATGTTGAAACAACAGCAAAAATATGACAAGAATGTAAAGGTTTCTGGAGTAGCATTTGTATTAAGTGATGTGATATCTTGAAGAATGAAGTTATTTTAAGAATGCAAAATTAATTCAGACCACTTTTAACAAACTAGTAGCTCGCTAATACCATACCATACCATACCATACCATACCATACCATACCATATCATACCATACCATACCATACCATACCATACCATATCATACCATACCATACCATACCATACTATACCATACCATACCATATCATATCATACCATACCATACCATGCCATACCATACCATACCATACCATACCACTTTAGTTATAAAGCATCTAAAAACAGCAACGAGACCAACCGACTAAAATTATAAAATAAAGATAAGATAAAATCAACTTACACAGTGTCAAAAGCCAGAGAATAAAAGTGAAATTTTAAATAAGACTTAAAAACAGTGAGAGGGAGTCTGCCTGACATGTAGTGGTAACTCATTGCACAGTCTTGGACCTGCAACAGAGAAAGTCCTGTCAGCTTAAAGCTTAAGACGAGTGCCTGGAATCAATAAAAGCATCTGGTCTGCTGACCTCAGAGAGCGCTGTGGGACATATGGCTGCAGCAGATCACCAAGATAAGAGAGGCAAAACGGTTTAGAGATTTAAAAACATACAGAAGGATTTTTAAATGAATTCAAAAGTGAACCAGCCCCATTGAAGAAGTTAATGGTTAGGCTGAAGGACTCATATTCAAACTGGATTACTAAAATGTCTCAAATCTGCAAAGATTTGTTGAAATATTTTATTCAAACCCTTTAAATCAGTTTTGTCAATTTTGCAGTACACCGTTATTCTGGCCAAAATATTACACAATTTCTGCCACAAGTGACTCCAGGTTGCAATGAAAATGCTACAGCTAGCTGCATCATCACTTCCATCCATGCATCCATTCATCCATCCATGCATGCATCCATCCATCCATCCATCCATCTTTACCCACTTGTTTCTTTTTGGGTTGCAGGGGTTACTAGTTCCCATAGCAGACACTAAGTGACAGGTGTAGGACACCCTGGACAAGTCTCCAGTCCACCACAGGGACACATAGCAACAAACGACCATTCACTCTCTCACTCACACCAAAGAACAATTCAGAGTTAGCTGTCAGCCTAACCTGGAGAAAACCCAGACATGCACGGAGAGAACTCGGAAACTCTACCCAGAAAGGTCCCCAGAGAGGCAACAGTTCTACCAACTGTGCAGCCATGCCATCCTATCACTGTAAACCCTCCCACTAATTAAAAATGACACTAAATACTTTACATTACGTATTTTACATTCAGGGCAGCACACTGGCGCAACTGGTAGATATAAGGTTGCTGGTTCAAATCCCAGTCCGGGGGCCTTTCTGGGTGGATTTTGCATGTTCTCTCTATTTATGCGTGGGATTTCTCCGGGTACTCCCAGTTTCCTCCCACAGACCGAATGTTAGACTGATGGGTAACTCTAAATTGTCCATAGGTGTGAGTGAGAGAGTGAATGGTTGTTTGTGTTTCTATGTCCCTGCGATGGACTGGAGACTTGTCCAGGGTGCACCTCGCACAGTGATTTCTGGACATGGGCACAGGTGACCCCTGTGACCCAAAATGGAAGAAGCGGGTAAAAGATAATGGATGGATGGATTTTACATTCAAGTAACAAGTATTTTAAACACTCATTGAGTTGTTCACACGGGCATTTAGAAATATATATTTACTTGTTTGTGAATTAAAGTACTAACCACTGACTGTTTTAACAGGGTGGACTCATAAACTTTGAGAAGAGGAGAAGAGTAAGTGTTTTTTTTCTCTTTTTATATACCGGTACTCGTTTCTGTTTGGTTTCCTTTAAACAAATAAAAACTAAAAACATGGGTGTTGGTGCGGCATATTTTCATTCCTACATGCTTCATGGGTGTGTAGAGCAGGCACGTTTTGTTAAAGTAAACAACGCAAGACACACACTTTGGAACATATTATAGAAGCTTAAACTTCATGACACGTTTTAAACATTTACAGATTAATAAGAAGAAAACCCTGCAACAAAGCTCTTTCTGTTGTATCACCTTGTTGATTCAGCAAGATTATGCAACCACTAAACAGTTGACCTACCGTGACATTGTGCAGTAATGTTTATGCTTTAGTTTTCTTTGTTTATGCATCAACAGTTCTTTTTTATTATTAAAAAAAAAATTTTTTTTTTGCTCTTCCTACAGGAATTTGATATCTTGTCACATATTCAAGTGCTGCAGGCATCCTGTTCCCAGTATCAACTCCCTCATCACCCTAAAATCATCACTGCTGGTATACATAAACACAAGCTGCTTACTGATCAGGAGAGGTGAGCAAAAACAGAAAAAAAGGGGTTTTCTTTTAACACATATGGGCAACTTTTTTCTTCAGAGAGCCAAACAAAAGTATTTAAAGCAATCAAATAAGCACATAGAGAATTAGGAAATGCTTTTACTTTTCCACCTTTTGGAAGACATTTTCCAGCTTTTTCTTGTTATAGCATAGTTAGCATACTCGATAGAAATATGGTTCCCCAATAATAATAATAATAATAATGTACATTTTTGTCATCTGTGTATGTTTCCATACAAGACGAAATTTGACTCTGCATTCAACCCAATACTCTTATAAGTCATGCATCCTGTAAAATGGCTCTTGTGACTATATAGTATTTGCTACCCTAACTGCAAAAAGAAAGTGAAATGTTTTCTTTGTGTAGTCTAAGGTTCAGTCTAACAACTTAAAAGGAGCTTTAGCCCATCTTCTTCCAAAGGTTTTTAGATGTACTTGTACAAGATGATTAACTTGAACTTCCCTAAGCATCATTGCTGGTTTTCATCAACCTATTTAAAAGTTGTTTTCTTTTCAACTAAAAATATTGGGGGCCGGATGGAGATTGTCCAAGGGCCACTTTTAGCCCCCAGGCCATATGTTACCCACTTCTGCTGTAACACATGACAGAATCACATGCTGAGAACGCACTGTTGGCACATAAACATTGGCTGTTGAAACTGAACACTGCATTACGTTGGCTCAGAAGTAATTGTCGTGTGTGTGTGTGTGTGTGTGTGTGTGTGTGCGTGTGCGTGTGAGGGATGGGGGTCCTCAAAAGAGAAAATTTGAATAAAGAAGATGCCATTTCCTGCATTCTGGTGTATTTCAACAGGTTGTTAAATAGCTACGTTTACCTACATAGGTAAACACTTGATTCAATAAGTATTTTAGAAATAGCCTGACCAACATCTCTCCTTGTGTGAATAGAGCACACTCCACTTATCCCCCCCCCGATTGAAAACTGCCAACACTAATATAGCGCTAAGCTAGAGGTGCCCAATACAAATGTGCTAGCTAAGATGCTACCGATGTAGCACTCTGCACGCATCCAAACGCCCCCAACCCAGTCAACATCTGCCAGCATTAATGTAGCACAAAGCTAGCGTGCAATATGTGTCGTCCCCCCCGCCACCCACCCATCAACAAAAAAACCCTCAGAGATGAGCGTCATGCCAAGACTTTTAGTGGTTTGGGTATTCTCCAATTAATCAAGTGGAATGGGTACATTCACAAAGAAATAGAAAGCGCTGGGTGAACTAATATTTCATGGTAAATGTGTGTGTGTGTTGGGGGGTGGGGGAATCCAAATGAATATTTTTTTAAATGCGGAGGTGACACGTCCGCTTCACATGTAATTGTTGCAACACCTATGTTGCATTACTGCAGCTTCTATCCAAAAGAGCAATTCATTTATTTGGCTTGGTTATTTATGTATTGAAGCAAATATATTTAATTGAACCAATTTTAGTTTTTCTGCTCATCTTGCACCTTATAAATGTGTACTGAACTACTTTTGTGTTTTGTTGAAGTTACGAACTGTCCAGACGGCTAGAGCCTCCGAACGACATCTGTTCTCCGACGTCCTGGAACAACCGCTCTCTTTCAAAGAAACTCTCCTTGTGAGTATCAGGCCCCACAACTCAGTATGCATTCAAACACACGTGCGTCATTTATAATCCTGCACACACCCCATGATGGCAAAGACACATCTGGTGCAAGCAGGGTTTGCTTTGCTTTATTTTGGGCTTTTGAAAATAAATCAAATGTTTTAGAGTTTTTCATTATTTTGTCATCTGTGTCTGTCTGTTAACTAAATATTTCATGACCCCCTACAATTTTTATGAAACTTGAAGTCATTGTGATTCAAGATGGCTGCCACAGCTAACTAACATTAAAAACAAAATCTAATTTGTCTACAACTCAGCTAACTTGACATATATTTACATAATATTTGGTGTAGTAGTAGCTGAAAGTCATCCCCGCTGATAATCTGAGCGCTCATAAACTGAGCAAAATCTGTTTTAAGTTTTCAGTCAAATCTGTCTGTTAGGAAAATATCTCATAGGCAGATTTTAATAAAACGTTCAGAAAGTCTTCAATGGATGTACCGGTACGTCCTCAACTGAACAACTTTCGGAGCCAATTCAAGATGGCTGCCACAAGTAACTAACTTTTGAACACCCCAAAATGGTGATAAAACAGTCTTTTACAGATATTGAGCTAAAATTTGGTGTCATTGTATGTAAGACTCGTTCACAATAAACACGCCAAGTGACACTTATTGCACCAGATTATTGCTTAAATCTTTAACATTTGGTTTTAAATTCACTCGTTTGTTTGTTTGTGAGATTTCTCATGAACCCATAGGCAGATTTTCATGAAACGCTCAGGAAAAAGCTTTTAGGACATTAATTCATCTAGAGCTGTTAATGTTTGGGGTCAGTTCAATCCAAGATGGCCTCCATGGCTAATCAACAATGGTCAACACAAAATGTGGACATGTCTCAGTCAATGTTACAAATATTGGGCTAAATTTAGGTGTGGTAGTAGCTGAGTCATTTCCAATACAAATTTTGAGCATGGCATTTCTAAATATTGCACAAAATTACTGGTAATCTAACAAAAAGGACTTTGGCAGACGAAACGTTTCAACAAAGAAGAATCCTTCCAGAGGACCTAACTTAAATCTTGTTAGATTTTTCTACCTGGATTATTGAGCATGAATCAGGACGTTACTCATAATGTTAATGTACTGGTTTCCACACCAGAACAGCAACAACACCATCTTTTCTCAACATTAGATGATCTTTGTTTAAACCCACTGGCACAAAAGGTGGTTGGCATGTTCAAAGGAATCCTTCAAGACAATGGTTCTCAACACTGATCCTTGAGGAACACCATCCTGCTTTAGTTTTTTCCCGTGCTCCAACACACCTGATTCAGTGATTTGATTACCGCACTTCCTCACGTTCTGTAGAAGCCTGTTAATCATCCATTCATTCAAATCAGGTGTGTCAAAGCAGGGAAACAACTAAAACATGCAGGATGGTGTGTTCCTCAAGGACCACGGTCGGGAACCATGGACTATTTAGTTCAGTTTAACAAGAAGTACTTGTTTTTGTAGTGTGAGTTTATTCCAGCATTGTTGTCAAATCATGTTCTCTGTCCTCAGTTTGCTGTCGCCAAGCGATGGTTCAAAGAAGCTTCCTGCTGACCAGATCAGCCTTTCGTCTTCCGGATCCAGCTGTTCTGAGATGGAGGATCTGTCTTCTCCAAATCTGTCCCGTTCCACCCGACCGCAGGTAACCAGCTGTGTGTGCATGCTGGTATCAGCCCCTGTTGTCTCATATCTTTGACTTCTATCCATCCTTTTGTTGTCACTTGTGCCAACAGTGGCGGTTTTGTTGAAAGCTTTGTCATGCCGCGCTTTCACCAAACGGCTCTCTGTGCCCAGAAAAGCTTTCTTTGTTTGGGCTCCACAAACAGTCGCAGCTGAACTAACCACTGGAGCATTTCTAGAGCGAGGAGGAAATATAATAAATATACACAAAGAGAGCATGCAAACACACCCCACCACTGTCTGTAAACCTGCAAAGAACATAACAGAACACAGCAACAAAATACATACTGTATGTATAAAAGACTTAGAATATTCATGGTTTTGCAGTAGATTTCTATAAATATATATAATACACCTACATACTGTATATATACATACATACATATACATGCATGTGCAGTCACATTGGGCAGCACGGTGGCACAACTGGTAGAGCTGCTGCCTCTCAGCGAGAAGGTTGCCGGTTCAAATCCCGGTCCGGGGCCTTTCTGGGTGGAGTTTGCATGTTCTCCCCGTGCATGCGTGGGTTTCCTCCGGGTACTCCGGTTTCCTCCCACAGACCAAAAAACATGCTTGTTAGGCTGATTGGTGACTCTAAATTGACCCTAGGTGTGAGTGTGAGAGTGGATGGTTGTTTGGTGTGAGTGAGACAGGTCCCTCTTGTAAATGAGTCCCCGTGACTCAACGAGGCTAGCCTGTATAAATAAAGGTTGAATGAAAAAAAAACATACACATCTTCATATCTACATACTATGCCTCATATACATCCCTGCATCTATTTGTGTGTGGTTGTGAGCATGCATAAGTGTACAACCTGGAATTTAAACTACATGCGTTCCGGCTCCGCTCCGCCCCGCTCCGCAGGTCGCAGCTGAGCGTCTCAAAGTCCAGTTCACACTACTTCCACTCCGGTCCGGTTCGCCTGGATGCGCCGCTCTGAGACGCATGCGCGGGAATTGCGAGATCGCGCGATAAATCAAGTGATAAATAAGAAGTCAGAACAAAAAGGATGACTGGTGTCATATAATATAGTGTAATTCTCAACTTCCACAAGTCTCTCCTCATCCATTGTTGCGTCTGCCTTGATCTTCTCTCGTAAATGAGCGACAGGACATGGTTTGAGCGACAGGAAGTGATTTATTACATTTCAGAATAAAATACTTTTTTTATTTTTTATTTCTTGTATTGCGTTTGTAGGCGTAGTCATAAATGATAGTTTGACAGCATTTTTGTACAAATAAATCCGTATAGAGCTAGGATTAGTCCGCCCGTGGTGATTTTATTTTGTAAATACGGATGTTGTGCTCGTTCCTTTTCCTGTTGGTGCGACGTAATCTTTAAAAGTTGACTCCGGCACAGCTCCGGCGTCCGGCAGAAATAGGATCGGATCCTATTTTGACGGACTGCCGTCCGCTCGCCGCCACTCGCCGCCGCTCGCCGCCGCCATGCGGAGCCAGTGTAAATGCTCTCATTGATTATAATGGGTGCGCATTTGCTGCGGAGGTCGGACCGGAGCGGACCAGAGCCGGAACGCATGTAGTGTAAATTGGGGGTTAGGCTTCTCTAATAGAACATTCAATAGTGATCATGAAGCATCAGAGACCCGACCCCCAAGACTTGAGGCAGACAAAGTGGGGACCAGAGCCCAAGACCCCAAGAGGAACCCCGAGCACGGAGCCCCCAGGGCCACCCAAACAGGACGAACCACTCACCCACCCCACAGATCCGACCCTAGGGGAGAACCGGAAGAGCCCCACCAGCGACTACACACAATGACACCCCGGGGCCAACAGCGACATACTCACAGGCCCCTGTAGTATTGTCATACTAACATGATTGTTACTCACATAACGTTCTTTTTCAGGACTATTAAAGCTGATAGGCTCTAAAAATGTTCTTCAGGATGTCTTTATGGTAAATGGTAAATGGAGCTTATTTATATAGCGCTTTCCAGCCCCCTGTGAGGAGCCCCAAAGCGCTTTACAATACCAACCATCCACCCATTCATACACGCATTTATACACCGGTAGCGGCGACTGCCATGCAAGGCGCCTTCCAGTCCTACCGGGAGCAACTCGGGGTTAAGTGTCTTGCCCAGGGACACAACGACACATGGTGTGGGGAACCGGGATTCGAACCTCAAACCTTCCGATTGGGGGACGACTGACATTACCACTACGCCACGGCCGCCTTCAGGAGTTACAGAAGGGTTTCTTAATTCTCAGTTACTTCAAAAGTGCTACAAGTGCTATTATCACTCACGACACTCACGAATATTGTATTTCAAAAATTTCCCCTCTATTTCTTCTCTGCAGAGTTTCCACAGTTCTTGCAGCAATGTATCTGAGAGCTTCTCATCCCCCTCGTCCTCCCCGTGTCCCTCAACGGTTTCTTCTTTGGAGTCTCCATCTCCCTGCAGTTCCTCCTCTGACTGCAGCACAGACCTCTGCTCTGCAGCCTCGGCTGGTGGCGGCTCGCGCCCGCACCCTTCTCTGGCCTCCCAGCACAAACGCTCCATTTCCATGACCTCCCTGCCTGTGTATAACCGTCAAGGGGCCGACTCCTGCATCATCAGAGTCAGCGTAGACCTGGGGCACAACAACGGCAACATGTATAAAAGCATCCTGGTGAGTTTGTGCTTTAGGCTGAAAACTCAAACTTCGTTCTGAATGAAGGGTTGACTGAACATAGGAGAGGGTACTGTAACTGTCTGAGCTGGGGAAAAGGATAGGAAAAATCTCATGAACTTATTTATTGTCCAGGTTGCAAAGACAGTCCTTCACAGTAGTTCAAGATCACACAACTTGTTAACAGAATGTGTTTTACCAAACATGTTGCTGTTAGCATCTGTTCCTCTTGCTGCATCGTATGCAGTCTGCAGCCCTTTTTAATTAAACACGTGTGCCAGGCACAATGTGATTTAATGTCAAGATAACACGGAGGGTTGATGTCAATCTGCTACTGTTACACATCTGAGTCAATCAGGGAGGTATAGGCACAACGATGAATCAGTTTATTGTTTAATTGTCATATGCAGGTTTCAGTGGTGGAGAAAGTACTCAAACACTGTACTTAAGTAAAAGTACAAATAAAAAGACAAAAATATACTCTAGTAAAAGTAGAAGTACCATATTAATATTTTTACTTAAGTAAAAGTAAATAAGTACTTGCTTTTAAAAATACTTAAAGTATTAAAGTAAAAGTAATTGCTGAATGTATTACCTAATGCAATGGCCTACAATACCATTAAGTGTGTGTACTGTATGTAAATTTTCTGCATTACATAAATAGTGTTGAGTCATTTTAATGAACAATGCTGCAGATAATACAGTACTGTACATGTTTTTATTGTGTTTGCTCTGTGACACAGTTCACACTTGGACTTGTGATTCTGTGCATCAGAATTTCAGGGATGACATGCAGAGTAAAATGTCATAAGAATAATAAGGAATGATTTTACCTTTGAAAGTTTTTATTTAACACAAAATAAAACCAATGTGTCATTTTAATTGCAGTAAACACACAGAAGTAAAAGTTTTCTGTTTAAAAAAGGAGAATTAGACACATTAGGCATTGATCACTTCAACTCCAGTTTGTCATCAACTCTAGTTAAAATGCTGTCTTGTCAACCTTGTAATGGATCAACAATGAACAATATTTTAACTTCCTGACACCATTTTCAAAACTTGGACCAGAGTGTCGAGACATTTAGAGACATCTCTTGTCTCCTAACACCCCATGAACTGACACATTTTAATGTTGCAGCAAGAATTTCTTGTTTCTTGACAAATTGAAAAAACTGCAACGTGAAAGTAACTTGTAACTCAACACATTATAAAAATGTAGTGTAGTAGAAAGTACAGATACTTCATGTAAAATGTAGTGAAGTAAAAGTAAAAGTACCCACATTTAATTCTACTTAAGTAAAGTACAGATACATGAAAAATGTACTTAAGTACAGTAACAAAGTACTTTTACTTAGTTACATCCCACCACTGGCAGGTTTACAAAAGGTCAATAATGCCATGACATGTTCAGGATGAGGAGAACCGTGTCAACTCGCCCCCCCCCCCAAGAAATACTAAAGCATGCGATAAAAGTACAAAATAAGGTATCAAAAGTGAAAATAATAATGTATTTACAAGCTTCAAAAGAAATATAGAGTTGTCTGGAGTCACAGAACAGTCGGTGATGGACGGCCCCAGTTATGATCCCGTAAAGGCAAGAACACAACAGCTCCTCGTGTCCCGCTCACAATAAATCTGTGCATGCAGGTCATCTAGTTTATTCCTCAGAGGCTGAATGTTTGCAAGCAGGATTGAGGCGAGAGCGGGTTTGCTGCGTCTCTGGTGGGTCCTGCACCAAGCACCGGCTCGCTTCCCTCTCCTTGTTTTCCTCTTACAGCAGTGCACCCAGGTAAACAAAGGATCCAGGGGAAAATGTCTGCTGCGGAGTCCACAAAAGTTGGCTTAAAGTTCTTACTCACTGACGATCGCAACTACAAAAGTGTGTCACGGTCAAGCGCGCTTGAATCGTAAGGGTAAGCAGCCAGCATCACAGCTTGACAGTGTGATGAGCTAGCTGTGGTATTTAAAACAGGAACTTTTTGATTTAGAGCACATATGTAAAATTCAAGGCCCGCGGGCCAGATCCGGCCCGCAAATTAATTATCTATGGCCCCCCCCTGGATGATATTTAAATACTAATAGAAACGGCCCGCAGGCCACAGCCGCCCGCTGGTGTTTTGCACGCACCAACACTACATTCCCCACAATGCAACGGTAGTAGGGATGGGGCCGATCCGATCCGGAGTCCTGTCTCATGAACCCAGAGTAATAAGACCCGCCTCATGTCACATTCAGGAAATCCATTTCATAGTTTGCAGCCAGCTACAACGTGCGGACTCACTGTGAGTAGCACTGTAGCTAACAGCTAGCCAACTTTTCATCGTAACATGTCCGCTGTGTGGAAGTATTTTACACTAAACACAGCAAGACAGCAACGTGCAATGTCTGCAGAGCCATAGCGCCACATTAAACTGCGTTCAAGTTAGTTTTACGTTGGACATTCGAGCTCTGGGGCTTCAGAGGGACGCCACTCTCGCTGAACCGAAACAGGGAGACCGACCACGGCCAGCTGCGTCCAGTCCGAACTGCTGTCTGACCGTCTCGTAGGAGGGACAGGTGGCGAGCGGCTGACTGAAATCAGAGAGCCCATCCCGGATTGAACAAGAAAAACATAGCTGAAGCCACGGAGCTCAAATGTTTGTATTCCTTCACCTTCTGTGGCTTGTAGCAAATTGGGTTTTTTTGGCCCTCGGTGTATTTGACGTTGACACCCCTGATTTAGAGAGATACTCCACATTTCCTATGGCTCTGTCATGCTAACAACTAAGTAATATTTGCAACTTTATCTGAAAATAATTTTGTGAGAAGCATTTCTCCCTGCTTTAATATTTAATCTGAAAACCAGGTTTTGGAGTCACTTTGAAATACATAATGCTGTGTCCCTGGCATTACTCTGCCTTCTTCACTGCGTCCAGACAAGTTTATTTTATTTGCAAGTGATGTTTCCATCTCTATGATGAACATAAGACCTTGATCCTTAGTTTGTGCTACACCCATGATATCTCTTCTTCAACTCATCTGAAATATAAGGGTTTCACTCCAGACGTCTGTTCAGTGCCCTGAGACGACTTCTGTTGTGACTTGGCGCAATATAAATAAACTGAACTGAATAGATGTTACTTGGATTTTGGAAAGATCATTCATACATTCTTGCAAATTAATACCCCTCATGTGTATGATGAATCAGAATCAGCTTTATTGTCATTGCACCAAAGCACAACGAAACTACAATTCAGTACAACCTGTCCGAGACAACATAAACAAACAGACACAAGGAGACGGAGTGTCTGAGGCCGCGGCCTTTGGGAGGTGCTGCCCTTTTCGTTTGGATAAGAAAAAAGAGAAAGACGAAGGAAGAGGAGGTATAAAAAATATCATATCTCACATTGTGTCCTAGACGGGACACAGTGTGAGAGTTGCAAAAGATAATCTCAGCACAGAAACGGCAACTTACTGATGACATCATTATACATTTATGTATGAGGCCAACGAAGGCTGTAAGGGAGCGGGTAGGGGAGGGGCGCGGGGAGCAGAGCTTCTTGTTCACATACCATCCAGAATTCAGAAGATCTGTAAAGAGAGGCTTTGACAGGGTTCACAGGACAAAGAGCAAAGCAGGAGGGGAAGCGTCCTCCTTCCATCGAGAGCAAGCGGGACAATTAAAAAAGTGTCCTAATAGTAAAAGAAAAGGCTGTAAAATATTTTAAAAATAATTACTGCATCCAAACCACTGCTGGATGTATGCACTGGTGGCCACCTGGAAGGGAAGAAGCGGGTAAAGATGGACAGATGCAAACCAGTGCTGAAAAGTCTTTTTAAAGATCAGAGTTAGATAAGAAACAAAAGAGCTGTAAAAAAAAAGAAAAAAGAAAAGAAGATGGACTGAAGTTATGATAGTCTTCCACAGGTACAACACCATTCCTGTAGGTGTCTTATGTAAACACAGTTAACTGTTTCAAGCCAGGCTTCCTCCCTCAAGGTGTATTCAACAACACGTGATTTTTGTTTATGTCATCTCCAGTTAACCAGCCATGAAAAAACTGCTCAGGTGATTCAGCGAGCTCTGGACAAGCATCACCTTGAGCACATGAACGGCCAGGAGTTCACTCTGACGCAGGCCATCTCACAGGAAAGAGGTCAGAACTAATGAAAACTGAAAAGCCTTAAATGGTGGCAGATGAATAGAATACATGTGTAACAAGCTGTCTTTTATATACTTTTTTGTTTTCAGAGTTGCTCATACCAGACAAGGCAAACGTCTTCTATGCCATGTCCACCACTGCAAACTTTGACTTTGTTCTGCGTCACCACCACAAATGCCAGAAGAAACCCCTGAGACCAACGAGGAGTCTTGGACGGTTTACAAAATGAGCACTGCTGGTCGCTGAGCTGATTGGACTCAAAGAAAACAGACTTTATTTTTAATTTCTAAGAAATGTACAGTCTCCAATATCATGTTCAGGATACTGAAATGAATTCAGACACAGACGAGATGAAGCAAAAGCACTTTATAGAGACGAACGTTCTCATCACTTGGAGAGAAATGGACTTGGAACAACATCCAGATCTGATTTTTGTTTGTTGTTAAAGACCTTCAAACTAAGAAACAATGAAAAAGCAACCTGAAGTGTGTTGGTGAAGACAGATGTTTTAGATGCCAGGGAAACACGCGGAGCAACACACCCGCCTGAGAGCCGCACACGCCAACATACTTGACATTTTTCCTGACAGGAACATGAAGAAACGATCGTCCTCTTCCGTAACTCGGCAGCCAAAGGCGAGCTGTGCGTCTGAAAAAGGGATCGGCCTCTGTCGGTGCTTGGACACAGACAGGCGCCACTTCAGGCGACGTGTAGCTAGCCTTCCGAGAGGCGGTGATGGAACAGAGAGGAGCTTCCAACCGTGGATCGATGCGTTCCTGGGAAGTTCCTGAGTGGCTCCTTCAGCTCTGCTGGGATAGTGGCCGTCCACGACTCGCAGCTCCAACTGGATGGACGACATTCCTGAACGGCGGCAGACGACGGCTGCGCTGACTCCGATGAACCACACGTGCTCACGTAGCTGCTTTATTTTCAAAACACACAGACAAGGGACAATTTGTGACTTTTTATTTGTATGAACTTGTATTTATTGTCACATGTGCTCCACTGTGATTCACTTTAACTGCACCTTAGAAGACTTGTTCTACCAGATCGTCTCCTGACTAGAAGGAAAATGTATTTTTATTTAACTATAATTGTCAAATGTCTCATTAATGTGGTTTTAGAGACCCCTTATTGTCTTATAACAAAAATTAATTGACACGTTGACCCTGTAAGTTATTTGTTGAAAGTTGATTGAACTCTTTACCCAAAGAGGATAAGTTGCATGAAAATTCTTTCAGTGACATCAGCTGACACACAGATTACAGTATAAAGATAAAGGATAATATCTCCCAAAGCTTCAGGCAGAGATTTAACAAAAGAACTGAATCTTGCAGACACGTCTTGTTAATCACATGTTCCATCATTCTGAAACGTCCTCTCTGGGTGTCCTGCTGGAGGGCGTGGATGAGTGTTAAAGGAAGTAGATGGACAGGTGCTGATGTTCTCTTCCTTTTCTTGAAACATTACTTGACTTTGTGTAGCATTCCATCATTTTGCAGAGGACATTTGAAAACTCTTGTTCTATGAATTTCTGTTTAGTTTCAGCTGTTAACCCTCCAGCTGCCCTTCGATCATAAAGACCCTGTAGGTCCTTTTCACCTATAGGGCAGCTGGAAAAGGAATAAACAATTTCAATGTAAAATTTGATGTGCGTCAACGAAATGCATAAAACAAAGGAAAACCTTCAAATAAACATTTGCTGCCCCAACTGTCTACTGATTTTAACCCTCAAGTGTAAAATGATGTTGATTTCCATCCACATATTATTTTATTTTAAATCAGGGATAACATTTCTTTTGTCCTAACAGAAATGACTGACGGGCGGTGGCTCAGTTGGTAGAGCTGCTGCCTCTCAGTGAGAAGGTCACCAGATTTAACACCAGCCTTTCTGGGTTGAGTTTCATCTTCTCTCCATGCTGCGTGTGTGGGTTTCCTCCCTCAGACCAAAAACATACATGTTAGACTGATTGGTAACTCTAAATTGTCTCTAGGTGTGAGTGAGAGAGTGAATGGTTGTTTGTCTTGTTTGTCTCTATGTGTCCCTGTGATGGACTGGAGACATGTCCAGGG